>SCLG01000483.1:0-35984 GCA_004367875.1 Oikopleura albicans | reverse complement strand
TTTCAGGTTTCTGCGATTTCAGGTAGTGCCCGTATAACTTATACGGATCTATCACGAAATTTTATCGGAAATTTTCACAAATTATTCGCGTATAATTATTTGAGAACGGATTATAAATACTGAGAATGAAATATTGATGACGAATTAGAAAAACGGTCAAAACAAAAAATCAGAAAAACTATAAGACGTTAGGCGAGATGGGATCCCTTAGAAGAAAAAAAAAATAAGAAATGGACAGGTCAAATTTTCGAAAAAAAAAACAAAATTTGACCTGTCCATTTCTTATTTTTTTCTTCTTCTTAACCGTTCCGAGTTACCTTGACATGATCCACGGCGGATCGGCTGGCCCGAAGTATTATAAGTCCGTTTCTCGGGATCATTCGAAAAATAATCGATTAAATTATCTACTCTCTTCATTTCAAAACGAAGACATTACGAATTTGATATTTAAGTTCTAAGACTTCCGCTTTGTCTAAATTTACCAAATAAAGTATGACCACGGGTTGAATTTCACAACATAATGTTGGTCAATACTCACAACACGTATGTCAAATTGAATATTTTTTTGTATAAGAAAAAAAGAAGGAATGGACAGGTCAAATTTTCAAAAAAAAAACTGTTTTGGCCAAAATGTTCGCCTCGAAAAGTTAGCTTTTAGTATTTTTGAAAAATCAAGGCCAAGTTCCACGGGTCACTCAAAAAACGCATGAAAAGCTGAAAAAATTATTTAACCTCTAGATATCGTGTTTTTCGTTTGGCCAAAAACCATGCCTTTATCCTAATTTATCACGTGGCCTGTTGAACTTGGCCTTGATTTTCCAAAAATATTAAAAACTAACTTTTTGAGGCGAACATTTTGGCCAAAACAGTTTTTTTTTGAAAATTTGACCTGTCCACTCCCTATTTTTTTCTTCTAAAGGAACAGTTCAATTTTTGACGAAAAAACCTCTTGTTTTAACCAAACTTTTCGTGTTTTTTAATAACTATTTCTCGGATTTTAAGTCAACATATCCGACAGTCTTTTGGATAAAATGTCTGTCAAGGAAACAGTTCCAAGAAAATTCATTTTTCACAAAAAAAAAATTGTTCGGAAATATCCGAGGGACCAGGGCTTGGTACTCGGCAAAAAATGAGAGGGTGCGGCTAGACTTGAGAGGGACCACTCATTAATCATTTTCGTTTCTTCCGTTGGTCAATGTGAGCGCGCCGTGCGCAATTCATGAATGGGTGTGCATCACTTGGACAGATTTCCCACTTGGACAATAGCTGACTAGGGTGTTCGCGCAATTTACCCACATGGACAAACGAAATTTCCGACTTGGCCGAACCTTTTACCACGAAATTTTTCCAAACGAAATTTCTCACTTGGACAAACTTTTTCCCACTTGGACAAACGTTTACCCAGATGGCCAAACGTCAGCTATTGTCAGCTTTTGTCCATGTGGGAAATCTGTCCAAGTGATGCACACCCTTTCATGACTCTGGTGGTGATCTACTAGGTGGTTCCTTGATTTTATTGTTTTTATACTTTTAACTACAAACTTAAAATAATATTAACTTTAATAACAGAATACGGAGGAAGAAAACGATTTGTCGTGTTCCAAGTTTATAAGGCTACAATACGACAATAACTTCTTTTAACCAGTGTTTCTTGCAATGTTCTATGATAACATTCTTCTTACTTGAAAATGAACCAAAAATATTCTCAATGATTCCCGAGAATTTGAAATTATATTAAATTTGATTATGTAACAATGATTGAACGCAAAAAGAAACGAGTGTGTAAGAGAGAAACATGCTTCGAGTTCGACAACAGGACTAATTGCTTTCTTATTGGCTAGGATTATTGACACACGGCTTGTGCGTGGCGATTACGTAATTTNAACTTTGTATTGGCGGCGAAAAACAGGCGTCCCCTACCCGAAAAACAAAACTCTTGGAATAAAATGACATTTGTTATTCTTATTCACTGTATTTATTATTTGATAGAATAAATTCTTCAGTATTAAGTTTTATTTTCTTTCAACGTCGCGAAATCACGTCAATGTCAGAGAGCTCTCTAGGGGGGCCTAGTGGTTAGAATTAGTTTTTGATAAATCACGTCGACGTGGTTTGATGAGTTTTATAACTTGGCTGTGCCAGTTTGTTTCACGATTTCCTCAGTTTTACCAAATCTACCATTTCAAAAATTGCTGAGCCTAGAAAACTTAAGTGCTAGCCAGTTGCAGGACGCGTTACGTCACGCGTAGTCCAACTGTTGGACACCGGACGAGACACATAAACGGTAGGTTAAAAATCGTAGCCTAAAATTTAGAAAGGAATACAGAATCCAGTCTCCCGGATCATTTGGCAGTGACTCACTTGATATAACGAAATTTTCAATATTGACGCCCATTGTTTGATTCAACGAAAGGAATACCTACTTGAGAGATCGCCTTTTAATTTCAATACATACCGGATTCTAATTATTGTATTTTTGTTTGATACGATAATGGCGATATTTCACATAAAATTGAAAAATATTTTTCGCATAATTTGTGGTGGATTAGTTTGGATTTTATATTGCAATTTGAATTTCAGAGATCGTTTATTTAGAACTGTTAAATCTGAATATAATATCGGATAATTTATCCGCATAGTAAGGGGGTCTCATTTGTCAAAGTTTTATGGTTCGGGAAAATCTTTAACGCGCTCATCGGAATCACGACAAATTTTTGATGTTTGTTAATTTGTTTCTCAACAACTTAGTCTCACTATTGTTATCTACAGTATTATTTGAGCTCATTTTGCAGTTTTGACCATACCGTGTGGTCCAAAAAGGAGTAAGGACTGTACAATAATGTAGTATACGGTATACTGAATACCTCTTTATGCCTCCCTTGACGAGCAAATATTGCAGCGAAGAACATACTAAGTTAGTATTACTAACCAGTGTGGGAAGCGTTGGGCGTCGGGAAAAATCGCTGAGTTGGCCAACTGTTCCTGATACTAACGTCTAATATTGTTATAACGGGCATGCTGTTTTGCGTAAGAGGTTCATAAGAATGAAATATAGGTCGATCAGATTATTTCAATTCTGAACTGAATTTTTATATTTGGAAGGCTTAGATGTGACCTCTGTATTTCCAAAAGTAAACCTCTGACACTAAAGTTGGAGCCCTTATAGACTATAAATTATAGTATTTTGACTTCTGCATCTCGAAATTTTATCAAGGGTAGTTGGTATTTATATTTGAAAATTTATTCATTTTATTGATATTGTCTACCCCAAATAGAGTTCCAGAGATCATACGCCGGTCGTATTTACCAATTGAGAATGGATACCTACACTTTGGTTATAATTCGACAGCATCTGATAATTTACCCATTTTACGAGAACATTCATTTCCAAGGTCTGAGTATTGCAAAAAGGCCGACGCAGTAAAAGCTAGGGTTCGTTTTTTGTCACTAAATTTGTCTACAAAGAACGTTGCAGAATGATGTCACAAAGAGTTCTTTGTTTTAGTTGTATATTATTTGTATCAAAATGTACAGTTACTACAGTTACTACACAATATAACAGTACTAACGACGTACTATTCGGTAAAGGTAACTTGTTTGGTTTTAGTTATGATAGATATTATATTTTCAGTAGATCGAAACCAAAAAATTGCCCTTTTTTATTCTAGAAAATTAAAATAACATGAAAAATGCACCGTATTATATTCTAGAATAAAAAAAAACTTTTGAGCTTTGATATATTAGAATCACAAAATGTGTCACTTTTTTGTTTCGAGAATATTACGTCCAAATTTGATCACGAACCCCTTTTAATATCTTCCCCGATGTCATTCCATATTATATTTTAGATACAAAATTGGTAATTTTTGAGATTTGACACACCGTACACTTAGAGTTAATTCTAGAAAATCTGTCAATAACATCCTACTGGGCCCTCAAAATAGGATTTATCAGATTATTACACAGTTTGTAATTTACACTCTGTAAAAAACCCAATTCAACGAAATAGGTGCGTTTATGAATGGTCCACTACTGATCATTGTAACACATACCGGTAATGCCACGATAGGTGAGCTGATAAGCTTGAACAATTCCTGATCTTATATTTGTAGAGCAAGTAGAGCAATATTTATACTTGGTGAAAAAATGGAAAACGTAATAAAGACAATGCCACGGTGTCCGTCATTATCTGTTTTTATAATGAACATTGGATAACTTTGTGGCGTACTATCTATTCTGTTGTAAAAACCGGCGATGACTCAATTAAGGAAATCATTCTTGTTGATGACGGATTCANGTTTCAAGTTTTTTCTATTTTTTGTTCGTGCTCCTGGGAGTTATTTAAACAATAATGGGACGTTTCAACCTTTTCTGCCGGGTCCACAATAATATCTAGAAAAAGCTAGTCTTGTTGGATTACTGCATTTAGCACACTTTTTGCTATCTAGCGCCAAAATTAGCAGTGTTTTCATTATTTTTTGACATGGTTGGATTCAGGAGAAAAAACTACGTCGTAAATACAATCAAATATATAATCCATGACAGATCGACAATGGAAAACTTGCACGCTAGTTTAACTGAAGTCGTTGAAGAATTCAATAAGGACGAAAACATTATATTGAAATTAATCAGACAAAATGCGCGAACTGGGCTAATCAAAAGTCGTTTGGCGGGATCTCGGGCTGCCATATCTGATACTTTGGTTGGTTTTAGAAATAAATTTATTATAACTTTTTCCAGCATCTTTGTTCTCAAAGACAAATGAGTAATCTGCATTAAAATTATTGTAATTTTAATTTACCAGGAATCGCCAAAAATGACAAATTCTGGCTTTGGTTTTGCTTGGCCTATTCTTTGGTCGATTTTTTGACTTTAGTTTTATTTGGTTTTTCGGGTCCATGGTTTCGGAAACCAAACTAAATTACCATTTTTCACTTTTTTGTAAACCAGGTCAGCCAATCGAGTCTTGTTTATGTACCTTAAATTTGGTCAAAATCAGGCTCAAGGTTACATCACACATAACGTTAGTAACATTTCTATAAAACCCTAACTGTTATTTTTGGATTCACATATCGAATGCTTACCAAATTGGTTACCACCGCTGAAAACAATTGTTGCACAAAATTACCGGTATGTATGTTAATAGTATCGAATAAAATATTATTTAATAAATTATTTTAAAATTAAAATTATATTTTAAACTAAAAATGCGAATTGTGATTAAATTTATGTATTTGCATAATATAAAAGGACTCTACAATTGAAACAAATACGGTGTTTTTTAATCATTCCAGGCTAGTTTTATGTCCCACGTTTTGAATTATTTAAATTGCAATTTACTTAAGCCACATTGCTGTTCCGGTGATTGACAACATCGTTGAAAACACATTTCGCGTTGGGTTTCAAAATGTTGTGTTTGCGTTTAGTGACATTGAAAATGACTCTCATTTTAATAAAATTGAAAGTTGATTACCATTAAGAATCGCCGATTCCGAATCGGGTACTATAGTCTTAAATTTTCACTTTTGAGACACATCTGAAAGAGCGTCGTACTGTATGAGTTCCTAATGAGGGTATTCCTGAATTAGGAACCTATAAAAATAATTCTCGTGTGCTACTGAAAATCGACGTGGACTTATCAATGGGTATTCTAAGCTCACTTAAGAGATTTCAACTTATTCGGACATAACCGGTTCCAGATATGACGGTTAGAACATTTTTTACGGTTTACGCTCTTATTTCGTAAATACGAATCGTACAAAGAAATTATAAACTCCGGCGTATTCAGAACGTTAAGACGCTTCTGAGAAGACCAAAAAATATTTTTTTTGAGCAATTTTTGGCCAACCAAAATTCAGAAAAACCGGTTTTTTTTTACATAAATTTTATTGTGCATTATACATAATGACAGTTAAGTGAAAAATTTAGAAAAGTATTCTTAATATATACTAAAAGTAACTTACTAAGAAACCTTTCTAGTAAAGGTAAAAACCCATCTGTCGGAACTCTAATTTTTTTGAAGAGGGGACAGATGGGGTCAAAGTTTTCAACACCTTTCATCACCCGAAGAAATTACTCCAAGATCAGAAAGGGTCAATAAAGGAACTTCAACTGCTTATAAAAAACAGTTTCTGTTGTACAAAGTTTGCAAATGTGGAAATAAAATAAATTATATAATAAATAATGTGTAATAAAAAATGTGTGAAAGGAATTGTATTCGAATTGTACTTATTGTCTTCGTATTCGCATTACAGTTTTGCATTGTTCGTAAAATCGCCCCCATTCCGTGCATCGGTTAATAAATCGCATATAAATTGTAAACTTGGTATACCAGGACGTAGCATGTGAAAATTTCCAGTAGATTGCTGCTGCACGATAAATGTCCAATTTCCGGTCCACTAGTTTGCTGTCACCAATAAGTTGCTTTTTGAGTATGTCCAGTTCTTCGTATTTGATCGCAAGGTTGAATCCATATTTGTCGATAAATTGCGTGATAATCCTGACGTCTGCTCGGGTTAATTGTTCGAATCGTTCTAGATGCCAAATAATAATACACCACCGTATAGTTTCCATCCATTTTTTATATTGTTCCCAGATTTGTCCAAGTTTCCATCCAATTATTACCATTCCGACGAATAAGAGCCCCCCGTACCAATTAAACATTTGTCCCCATTTGGGTTTCTCCCTAAATAACGTTTTATCAGACAATTTCACTTGGTATGTATAAATATGACGCACCGTTCATATCCACCTAAATTTTCCTGGTTTTCTATATTCATAACCTTATATAACAGAATTAATTTTACACGTTATGGTTGTATTGTAAAACCTTTTTATTATCCCTTTAGCGCATTTGTTGTATATTATTTTAAAATACTTACATTATTTGAAATGTATTAAATTTATGTGGGGAGAGTTTTATGCGATATAAATTATTATGTCGTTATTCTAGAACTTACTTGGGCTGCCAGCAAATCTCTAGCAGTGATGAAGAGTTCATTATAATTCTCGTATATTATGGGTATTTTATATTTATAGTGGTGTACTGTAGCCATACAAATGCAAATTGATTTCAAAAGATTACTACACCGCGTTGATTATTTATTTTGTCACGGGACGAAACAAAAATCTCAGATCGTGGTTATTTTTCCATATTTTGTTTCTTCCTTTTTCTTCAATTTGTTTTTTTCAGTGATTATGTTTTTTCTATTTTTGGGCATATACTGTATCGGTTGCTTTGCTATAATTTTTAGAGAAATCTTAATAAAATTTTATCTTTTTAAAGAGAAGGAAATGTCCGGTAACGAGATTCTACACAATTTGTATGAAGCAGAAGTGGTCCGTGTGGAAAAAATGGTGAACGAGCTTCCTACTTCTGAAATACCTCCTTCAGCTATGCGTGACCCTGTTTTACAACAAATGGCCCCTAAATTGGGTTGTTATTCTCAATTTTTAAGTAAGTTTTCATGCGCTTAGAATTCTCGTTTTCTACTTAGTCCCTATACATGTTTTTGGAGGTCTTGTGCATATAGTTGTTTGATTTAGTACCCTTTAAATTCTATTGAATTTATTTTTATTTTTAAGGTCATCGCCAAGATTTATTGTGTGACCTGGAATTGCTAGCTGATACCCTATCAGAACGTCATATGTCACTTATGTTGCAAAATGCTTATTTTGCGATTTTCCGTGCTTTGGCGCAGAGTCTATGCGTTTTAGATCGCCGTTATCTGTCTGATTCAAGCCCTCGTGATTGGGTATTGCAGCGCCATTTCATTACCTTCCGTAAGATTAAATTATATTTTTAATAATGAGGGCCAGATTTATTTAATCTATTGTGTTAGGTTTTTAATTTGACTTTTTAATAGGGAACGCTATTCGCGTAGTGCTTAATTTATCTAATCCGACTATTTCTGATGTGGTTCCTATTGAATCCATTTTGTTGTTGGATACTCAGAGAGATGGTCTAGATACTTCTAATGGCGATTCAATTGTATTGGGATCAGATTTTGGCGATTCACCTGGTGATATCCTTTTGGCCGAGTCCGAGCAGTGATTTTAGTCTTAGATACATTTTAGTGAGCTTGTTAATTGCACCTTTCTCAGATACTTTTTGGCCACACTGTATTTCAATTAATTTTATTTATTATCTTAGGGCAATTTCTGTTTTTATTTCATAGTTGTGGTTTCTAAAAACTTTAGAATATTAATGTCCCTTCGTGCTGCTTTGCGTCGCCGTTGTCATACCCGTAATCGTCTGTGCACTCGGTTGGAAAGGCTAACTGACTTATTATCACAGTGTTTAGACCGATTCGAGGCTTGCTCATTACATATACAAGGTATTAGTTATAGGAGTTTAGGGGGTTATTTTAGGGAAGAGTTTGAAAGATAACGTTTTCGGTAATTTCATTTGACTCTTTTCAGCTCATGTCCCAACCGTTATTATGAAGAGTCCAAGATTGGAGGCCGATTTAGTGGCGGAAGCTTTTGTGTTTCTATACGGTACGTTATCGTATGTTGTTTAAATTGTGGTGTAATAGCAAATTTATAGTGGAGCTATATCAAGTTTCATGATTTTTATAAATTTTAAAGATTCTTATAAATTTTTAAGATCCAGATTTAATAGACCCTGATTATGATGCTACTTCACTCGATTTATCCTACATTCTATCTCGTATCGGATTGGTCATTCTATTTTTGGAGGACCCTGCTCAGTCATATGAAGTCCGCCGTGCTTATTGCCAGTCCCCCGCTGTGTCAATGCCCCTTGTCACTTTATTGATGCAAATGGCCAAAGTGACTGAACAATTACAAAATGCTACCGGTGAGTTACGGTGACTGTATTTGATGAGTTAATGTGATTATATCTATTTGAAAATTATATTATTATTATGTTAAAAGTTATATTCAAAAGGTTGCATATTTAAAAGGTTGCGTGTAATTTTATAGGATCTTGTGGTAGGCTTTCGTAATTTCATTATTGTTTTTTAAGGTCGGAAACTACTGATGCTGGCTGATCAAATTGATGCTTTAGAAAATGTATCCGATGATTACATAGCCGTTACTGCTCCTTTTCAAGCTGCTTTGGAATAATATTTTGTTATATTATTTTTGCGTAATAATTATTTTTTAGCAATTTTTGGCATGTCCACTCAGGGTTCACCTAATAACTCCAAGGAACCCTTTTCGCAAATATTGACCAATCGCCCTATTTTGGAGTCCGAGCCTTTACCGTGAGTTCTATATATTACCACAGGGGGTTGGTTATGGACAAGTCTATTTTTGGTTAAATTATTAATTCTGTTTGGTTATACGGTCAGGTCAATTTAATTTAGTTCATTAATTTTGGTTGGTTATACGGTCAAGTTAGTTTTTCAGAAAGAGATTCTGATTGATAATAGGGTCAAGTCAGTTTTAATGAGGTAAATGTCAGTTTTGCTAATTATAATTTAGGCTTAAGTCAGCTTTTTAAGTCGTATGTTCGGGTTACATCGGGTTTATTAAGACCCCGATTTCATGTATCTTTTTGTATAGCAAAACGACTGCTGAATTATCTGCTTTGGTTGCAAAGTTGATAGAGGTGGAGCGATATCATGCTATGACTCAATTTGCACAGGAGCTTCATACTATGAATGATCGTTTGTCCCGTTTAGAAAACAAACAGGCCACTGCACGATTAGATGCTGAGCAGCAGTTTTCCTTGCACCGCCAGGCGGTATGGGAGTGTTTGCTGAAGGGGACTGCGATTACCAACTCGCATCAAGATTTATGTCGTCAACAATTATCAGGAGAGATGCAGCGCAAAATTGAAGATGTAATGCAACGACAGTAAGTATATATCTATAGTGACTTCATGCGTGTGCATTCTTCTTTGTTTGTTGCGTTTGTTTTAGAGTAAAATTGTGACCATGTGTTTAAATTTAACGGAGCTCTTTAGAGTAAATCGCATCGCTCAATGTGAACATCAATTTGCCAAATTAGCCTTGAAGGTTGAAAACCGAGAAGAAGTGATGTCATCTTCTTTGACTGCTATGCATCAAAATGCCACTCATGGTGTGTAGGCCTATTTGTTTTAAGTTCTAAATTTCGGAATACATTGTTTACAGTTAGTGGATTAAAACGACGTTCGTCCCAGACCCCTTGGGGTGATGGTCCTATCGAAAAACGTAGCTCATGGGATGCACAGGGTTCTACCCGGTCTCAAGGTACTTTTATGTAATTGTATTATAAAAGCAAATTATGCTGCCATCATCGGTTACTAATACGTGTATAATTTATACATCATATGAAAAATTGATCTAATTATGTCCGTCTTATTGAAATTTTACAGTGCATTTTGCTATTTTTTCAATATGTTAATCCTCTAACTAATATTTGCCTAATTTGTCAAAAACGTGATATTTATTTGTTTATCTTTAGAGTGGGCAGAGAATTCATCTTCCCGCATACGTCGCCCTGTAGCGAAAAAAGAAGATGGAATTTGGCATACCGGTTCAACATCGAAGAATTAATTTATAGTGCTATATCCTGCCTTTGAATTTTAATTAGTTTGCCAAATAGTTTATTATAATTTGTGCCCAAATGATTTGTTCCGTTTAGAGAAATACATAATACAGTTTTAGTGAAAATTATTATCACTAGTGGTCCATACATCCGGATATCTGATCAAAAAGGTTTCTTGGCAAGTACCAATAATCATTTTTTTATTGTTTAAAGCACTGTAAATTTTTATGCCTTCGTAATAAGAGTCCGCATCAAAAACTTGTGAGTACCCTCCTGGGAATGCCCCTATTCTAAGTTTCACTGGTACACTTCGTGCATCAATTACTCTTTTAACTGGCCACTCCAAAAGTTTGCTTTCAAGATATTTGATGATTTTACTTTTTGGCCCCACTGATTTTTTTATGGTTTCAATTTTTTTAATGATATCCGGTGTGACCTCACTAGTGAGAATTTGTTCGTCCAGTGTCATATGTTCATATTCATATTGTAGATATTGTTGCAGTAAAATTTCAAATTCTACCAAAAATCTAGAATTGTATACGCAGTTAAGCATCGTATTGTCAGAGCAAAGTGAGTAGATACATGGAATTTTTTGGGTAATTGGTGTAATACCCGTAATATAGGATGGTTTGGTAAAAGTAAGGTAACCTAATCTAGTGCCAGTTCTGTGTATTTCCGGGAATCTTGCATGCATGTGTTCATCAGTTATTTTATCAAAAAATTTAGCATATATGTATTCAGCAAGCCATGTGTCATATTTGAAAGTGAAATTATTGGGCGCTATTCCAAATTTAGTTAATTGTGTAAAGGCTTGTGCTTTATTCTCCCGTTCGCCGATAATAAACTGTGTGAAGACAATACCTTCGTGCAGTCCTAAAATTGATTCTGGATTTTTTATATCGAAATATTTTTCAAGGCAGTTTAGCGGGAAGGACTGAGAAACAATTATTTTTTGAGGACTAGGGTCTAGTTCATGCATTTCTGCCGTATATGCGAATTTCGAGGCGTCGTCACAAATTTTTCTGATCTGTTCGTCAGTAACGTTTTTCATGTTCAAAAATATATCATTATCATTTTGTTGGAAAGCTAGTTTTAAGCCCTGTTTTGCCAATATATAAATTATGAGTATCCGTCCTAGAGGGTTTTCTGGAAATTTTGAGTCTAGTCCCCATTCAGTTTGAATTCGAATAAAGGTGCCGGGTTCGTTATTTTTTTCGTATTTGGTTAGATAGCATTTTTCCTGTGTATTATTCAGTGGGTCAAAATAAAAAGCTACTTCGCCAAAGTTGTCAAGGGTTTCGTATTGTAGGGTTGATTTAACGATTTTTAACCGACGTATGATTATAAAAAGCATAATTAGGGTATCTCTAAGGGGTTTTTGTATATTGTTGTCTGTTCTGGTACGATAACAAAAAATAGTACTGGTGCGTTTTAGACATCCTATTTGTTCCGTTATACAATTTAGATTTCCGCATGAAATTAAGTTTTCTACCAAATTGTTGCTTTTGAGACAGATCGTAGTTTTGTGACTATTGACGATGGCTAAAAATATATAATCTAAAGGCCAGTCCTCAAGTCCACTTTTTTGTCCGCCATTAATAAGCGCCTTAATTCTCATATATAACACTTCATCGCTCTCAACCAGTTTATTATCATTATTTTGAAAATCGGAAGTAATGTAAGTTCGAAATTTGTTAATCTGGCTAGTTTCATTTCGTCTGATATTCCACACTTTTTCTAAGGGGATGGGTAATGTTTTTTGTAAAAATGTAAGAGGGCAAGAGTAGTTAGCTTGTTTTAAGATATTTTCATGTGCCAGTACATTTTCGTTGATTTCTAATATATTACTTGACGATTCAGTTTCCATATTTGTAGCACCGCCAGCGTTATTAAAATTATTGAGATTTCTCATCGCCTTATGTGTATTGACATTTAACGTGAGTTCACCATTCGCTAGTATTTTATCCCCATCAAGCAAGCCTCTTATGTCAACTGTAATTTTTTGGTTTTTGTTGAAAAAGTCAAGGATATCCGTTATTTCGTTAAATCTGGGTTCTTTAGCAAAATTGTTATTTAAGGTTGCTTTGATATCTTCGAAATTTTTGTTAAATTTAAGAAAAGGGTTAAAGGGTTCCAAATCAATTTGTAACGAATTGCCAAGGGTGATCACATTTTCATAAAAGTCTTTTTCGGTTGGGCTGTCAGCTAGTTTCAAGATAAATCTCAAAAATTTATATATTGCAAGCGATATAATTTGCATTTTACCCATTTCGTCTCCCAGTCGCAGCAGTTCTGTAGTCATTAGCCAGAGTACAATTTCGATTTTGCCTGATACAAATGGACGGATCATGGCACAAAATAGTCGTACTAACATACCAAAGTGTAGCTGCAGGTTCAGTCCTTCATTCGTTTCATTTTCTTCTACAATATTTTTAAGTACCTTATAGATAATACAGAAAGCAGTTTTTTTCAAAAGTTTCTATCGTTTTAGTATTACGGAAAAATTTCTACATTTTAAAATAGTATAAATTTTGCTTACCCGAAAGAATGATTTCGTTCGTGCTGGTTAATAGGTTTGCTTTATTTATATATTGCTCCAAATCGTTAAATTTCGTGATATTTTCGCCATTTATGCGCAAGTTGTTGTCTTTTTTTCGTAATTTCATGTCGTATCAAATACTGATTTTGTTTTTATTCGTTCGTCCTATTTATAGTATTTTTTACAATTTTCTAGATATTGACGTTCCAGATGTGCTATTTTTCGAACATTTGTGGTTTAAATTGTTTCTATTTTTATTAGAGGCAAAAGGGGTATATAGTTAATATATTGCTTATAGTGTGGTATTGGGCTTAATAATAAATTAATTGTATAATTTAACATAACATAGTTCCGAAATATTGGAGCATATATATATTTTGCACACGTCGCACATGGCGGTTAATGGTGGTTGAGAGAACTAATTTAGGATGTGAGTCTGAGTATCTCGCGCGCCACTTTGTCTGTTACATGGTCCTTTAGCTCAAGCCCACCGCATGCGTAGGCGTGCTGATAGTCTATTATATTTATTATAATATGATCGCTTATTTGTGAAATAGATCACCTTGAGAAAATCCATTATAATTATTTATTTTGTTGACAGACTATTATAGGAGAGTTGTTCATATGTTTTATAAAATATAATATAAATTATGTGCTATCCAGAGAAATTAATTAAGTGCAGAGAATATTCTGATTATTTGTTTGAGTTACCTTATAATATAAATTTCTTTATATATTTAGATGGCTCTAATGGGTTTATTATCCGATACTGTTACCAGTCTGCCCGATGCTTTAGCACGTTTACGTTCTGACGATCGTAATTTTAATCCAAAGTCAGGTCAACTCTCACGTCGCTATACCCCAAGTCAAGAAGAGTTAGATCGTCATACCTATAATGGGGAAGATTATGAGCGTATGACCGTAAGAATCCGGAAATTAGCTTTCGGTCAGCGTAACTGGGATTTTGTAGCACTTCAGTTTGCATATAAAATTTCAGGTAATATATAAATTCTGGGTATTTTTATTATTCTTCTCAGTATTTACATTGATTTCTTGAGTTCTCGTGAGGTATCATAATATTTTGTCCTGTTTTAATATTCCGTACATGGTTTTATTATTGGTTATAAGGTCTAATTATTTCTTTTTATATTATGTTCTTTTTGTTAGCCCTAAACAATTTTTTTACTAGTTCTAAGCTTGATTTACTAATACCTTAACTTAATTTGCTTTTTCCCGCTACGGTCAACTTATAACTAATTATTCCTCAACTTATACATTTGTCCTAGCATTTTCAGTTTGGGTTATGCTTTTCCTGCACGGCTTCCTTTGTAGCTTCTGCGGCTTTTTGTTTTACAGTTTTGTACGGCTTCATATAGTATTAGTATTATATTGTTACCTTAGGTTAATAGTCCTCCGGTTAGACTTTACAATCCAACATTCTCTGTGCATACTTTTATTTTAATGTTATTTTAGATCCTCATAATTTATGTCGATGGCGAAAGGGTTTTGGTGATGCTTCTACTTATTTGTGCTGCAACAAAGAAGATTGTCTTGGATCGGGTGAAAAGTGTGCGCGAATCTTTATTGTGCGTGATATTGGGCATAGGTGTGTAGTTAATTTTCTTGACAAACTTATTGCTGGGTAGTGTAATTTGTTGTGAATGTATCAAAATGCGGTTTTTTTACATAAATTTTATTGTGATTTTTTTACATAAATTTTATTGTGGTTATAAAGTTTTATATTTTGGGGATTTAAGGTATTAGCTGGTTGTGTTGGTTATAAGGTTGTACCTTTGAGTTTTATAAAAATAGAGAATATTTTCTCGTATCTATTTCAGTTTATGTCATTATTTAATTTGTTTTAGATCCCAGGGCGTTACTGGCACTTCGTTAGGTGGTGTAGATCCTGCTTTAGTCCTGGTGAGTGCGATTCATCAACTATCCCAGATTTGGGAAACCGGGTCGGAGACCCTGGGCGGTAATGTGGTGCAATATACTATTACCGTTTTTGGCCAGCAGTTCGACATAACTCTTGGAGGGCGCCATGGTCGGGGACATGGGCGTTATATTCAGTGGTCAACTGGCCAAGGTAAACATTCAACTCGATCGCCGTACTCACCTGTTTCCAAGGAAATTATAAAGCGTGTTCTAAAGGACTGCAACTGTGCGCCAGAGTTTCTTATGAATGGAAATATGGGCTATGTCATCGATCCAATGGCAATCACGGTATTTAACTTATTCTATTTTACTGAATTTAGCCAAATTTTTGTTATGTGGCCAAATTGTAGCTAAATTTTGTTGTGTACCACTTAATTTTATTATGTTTTGTCCTTATATTGAGTGTTATGTTTTATCGTCAGATTTTATCGTTATATTTTACTATTACATACGATTTTCTACCTAATGTTGTCGGTTGATTAAATCATAACTTTCTAGCCATCATCCCGTTTACTTCTGAAAGAGAAGGCGTATATTCTTGCTCAAACTTTGGCGAATGAAGACCGCACTTTTGCCTATGATGTTGTGAAATTTCGTCGAGATTTCAATTGTCCGGATTTGGAATTAAAGGTATTAACTATGTTATGGTTTTTTATTTACATATGTTACTTATAAAATAGGTGATTTTATTTTCGCCTTCACAAACTAATGGCATTTTGGCGTGATGAAATTATTTTGTTAAAATTTTCTCGTAGTATTGGGTCATAACTTTGGTGTAAAATAAAGGGACCTTATATTATCAATTAAGAGTATGGAAGACGCTTCCCGCGCCGGTCGTGAACTTTTACATGATGCAATTTGGAACGCCGGGGCGCGATCGGGTGAGTGTTCCTCTTTGGATGATGGCGAGGGCGAGAATGCGAAGGATATATCATCGAATATGGAGCATTGGGAGTTAAGTCAGTGGCAGCGGGATGTAGCTTATCCCAATGCAACTCCTTCTGAAAAGCATAACGCAAATCCTCTGGTGGAAAAGGTTGGTATCAAGAAGGGGTACCTGGAGTTTGCGACTTGCGATCGTGAAGCCCTGCATAGAGGTATATCATATTTGTGATTTAAAATTCAATTTGAGTTTATTTGTGTCATATTAAAGTTATGTATTATCCTAAAAGTATAGATGTATAGGCCTTTTTGTGGTGTTGTTTTGGTGTACAGTAGGAACTGGTTATGATGTCATAGGGTGTGAATCTTATAAGGTCAAGTCAATTTGTTTTTTATGGTGATTTACGGGAATAACGCGGGTAATATTTTGCATTTTTTATTTAGAAATCATATTTTCCGGACTATTTTGTGCTGAGGTTAAGTTATTTTCAGTCTTGACTTTATAATCACACTCCCTTGTATTTTTCTCAGTATTTTAGATGTCATCCATGATAATATTATTATTTACAGACAGTCTTTTATATACTATTTTAGCTCGTGTGACGGTTTGCGTGTATCCATATTGTAACGATCAGTTAGCATGTGAGGTAACGAAAGATGCATGTCGTTTAGCTCGTCGGAAGATAAGCACTGTGGTTTTGGAAGGATCCATGAAGGTGATTATTCTTAAATAGCTTCATTTTTATTTCATAATTACAAGTTTGAATTGTATTTTCTATTTCTATTTTTTATAATATATTATAAGGCTATTTTAAAATTAATGTTATTTGTGTTAGTCTTGACATTATCTTATGTATATATTCTAGGTTATGCCACATGAGTTGGTAAATGAGAGTTCACAGGAGTTGTTCAACATTTTTACAAGCAAGCCCGGTAGCAATGTTATGAATTATATGGTGTCCTCAATGCGTGTAGATGAAGCTACAGCTCGTATGCTTATAATTGGAATGGCCGATGAGGTACTTTATTTTGATACGAAAGGAACACAGTTGAAGCAGTTCACCGATATTCACCGATTAAAATTGTAAGTTGACTATACGGCCTTTTATTATGTCCTATATATAATATGATTGGTAAAAAATTTTTTAAACATTGACCTTATAGTATGCACGAAATTGGCGCTGTTTATTTGGTGCGAGGTGTTTTCGATCAACGATATTATGCAGTTAGCTTAACTCATACTCTTCCATTCCCTTTTAGTAGCACCCATTGGTGTTACTAGTTTTCAGTACACATTCCCCCTGTGATAAATTTCTATTTCACAACAGTACTCTTCAATTTTGACGTATTTATTACCCTTGGGCACTTTTTTGGTCGATTGTAACATTCATTACGTTTGTTTTTGTTCCTTATTGTTTTATTTCAATACAATTTGGCTAGCTTTAGAATATAGTGTTTTAGAATAAACACTTATTATAATATAACGCTTGTTAACCATTTGCCCATTATTCACCTTGTTTACATTATTACAGTCGAGCGCCTCTTACGTTATTTCTATTTACTGCCTAATTGGTTCTATTAGCCAAATTTCACTTATTCCGTACAGATATTTTATGTTTTATTTTATAAAAAAGAATGGTGCGAGGGGTTGGTTATGGGTTTTTGTTACGTTGTGTTAATAGGGCGGAAATTTACTACCCAATTTAGGGTCTAGTGCGATTGGTTCACACGTATTCATTAATCTATTGTTTGTTTAAGCGAGTGTTGAGGACCTCTTAATGGTACTGACTGTTATCCGATTGTTTTGTATGTTTCTGCTTTTTTTTTTATTCCAGAATAAATGAGGCTAGCTTACCTATGGTTCTAATTCTTTCCATAACCCATAAAGTGGTTTCTGTACACTTATTTGTTCGCGTAAGGATGTCATGTATATACTGTAGGTTGGGGTCTTTTTCATCCCATGTGACTCTTTTTTGCCCGATTTTTATATATTCTTTATACCATTTTTTCGTTTCGTCCATCTTCCCGGTCATAGGTGTGATAACTTGTAAAATTGTATCCGGGCATATCACGCCTTTTTCCAAAAGTTGCATGACAGAGTCATATGTGGATTGTAGGTGCACAATAAGGCTGCTTAGTTTTCCCATTATATTTTCTTGGTTTGTTTGTAATCCCAAAATTTCTGTCATGGTATAGAGTTGATGGGCACCACCTATAAAGTTGAGATCGGTTATTATAGGGTTAGGTTGTGTAATTGTTTTGTAGTGATTTGGTCTGAGTAATAATTTGTGTTGTTATAAGGTCAGATTAACTAAATTTAAGTCAGTTTTTCGTATTCTCCTAATATTCTATTACTGAAATCATGTCTTTTTACACTTTGTTATGTATAATTCTTTTTGGAGTGTAAGCTTTTGTTGTTTCGTGTTATCCTATTTCAGGTTAGGTACAAGATTAATTTAGTGTATTTTATTAAGTGTTTTTAAGGTCAAGTCAGTTTTTGGTCAAGTCAATTTTTTAAGGTCAAGTCGGTTTTTGGAATCATGACTTTTTGTCCGCAATATGTTCTCTTTGTTATATTTTGTATACAATTCTTATTAAACTAACCTTTGTACTTATATTTTATACAATTGCGGAGAATGTTGTGCATTGTATAGTTGATTTGCAAAAGTTTACTGATGATGTTCACCACCTTGATGTTTTTGGGTTTAACATCCGTTATGCCTCGAATGAAGCTGTTGTCAATTCGAAATGTTGGAAAAGTTCGCGTTTTACTGCGTTTCAATCCATTCCAACGTATGGACATGGCGAGTAGCATTTCAATGTCGAATCCCAAATTGATTTCGATTATGGTGATGCCTGTGAATACCCAACATTCAATGCCGTATGTGGATTTTGATGGTTGCAGTTTGCTTCCATTTTGATGTAGGTACATTGTAATTTTTGTGATGTTTTGTTTACATTTCGTTTTGTTGAAAATCGGCTGTTTATTGCCGCATAGGTCTAGTACTCCTTGTAGACATATTTTGCGGACTCCCAGTAGTAGTGCGAATCTGGTATCATAGTGTTTGAGAATGTTCGGGATGTCTATAGTACTACACATGTTCTGCACATTCGTAATTTGGTGTTCTAGGTCGCCCTTGAAAATATCATCAAAGTTATGTGTCCGTAAATTGGGCTCGTTTATGGTATATTCCATCATGATGAATTTCGCTAAATTTGATAGCTCATATAGCTGCATAATCATTTTGTTTTTTTCTTTCTTGTCCATTCTAGAATATATTGTATTGACAATGTATTTGTAAGTTTATTTTTATACATTAATTTAAATATGGTGCAACACTGTTACTTATAAGTTATAATTCATTGTTTGGTAAACTCAGTAAGAATTTTTTGTGTGGTTTTGCAATGTTGTGTTTTTGTTATAGTAGCAGAGCAGAAATCGTCAACTTTTTTTGTGAGCAAATCCTCATTTTTCATATTTTTGGTATTCAAAATGATTTCTTTGCATAAATAGTTGATATCTTGAAAGTTTTGGGCCAAATGATAAGCAAATTTGTCGTATGCGATTTCAGAATTAGTTATTAAGGACTGTATTAGGAAGCAGACAGATTTCCCATAAATAGTTTCTGGGCTTTCGGTGGTACAAATTTCTTCTTCAATCGCTGAGAACGGTTTAATCATAGAAGCGATTTGTTTTATCATGTTAAGGAAATCTTTAATATAATTAATAATTTTAACTTTTTCTTCATTAAGGTCACTTTTCTCAATTATATGTTTAATAAACGGGTTTGAGTTTACTGGCAAATTTGCACTTTTATTTATTGCAACCTGGGACTTGTTAATTTTATTCATCATGTCAAAAATAAGTTTTTTAAGCTTCATTTTATGTTTGATTTCGCAAGTACAAGTTTTTTCACATTTACATTCGCATTTAAATGAAAGGAGGTCAACATTCTCAAATATCTGAAAGCATAATTTTATTATTTGGTCTTCGTTATCCGGATCGGCTGTTTTATTTTCAAGGTCTTTAATAAACAGTACAAAGCTTTGTAGTGATGCACTGGGGTTCTGAATTTGCCGATCACATACTAGGTCAGCAATTGTTTTCGCATTGTTATAATTGATTGCGGATATTTGTTTGAGAATATTCAAGTATGTTTGATTTTCGAACATCTGACAGTTGTCACATATCTTTTTGGCATTCTCTCGACTTTTATTGTCCGCTTCAATTTGACTCGTTAACATCGCATTTTTAGTTTCTAACTCCAAAATTCGGGCCAATAAGGCCTTAGTGTTTTGTTCTTTCAGAATAGCCTCATTTCTCGCATCATCATTTTTGATTTCTGGGTCAATATTAAGTGATATATTTAGTTCATTGGATGAAGGTTCGTTCAGCTGATCCAACATAACTTGCTCCTCAAAGATGGACGTTTCGGACCATGTTTCATCACAACTCGTTTCTGGTTCACGCATTTTCTTTGTGATTTTTGGTTCGCTCCTTTTCTTGGTTACGATGCATGCACGCTTCGCTGGATTAACAGGTATTTTTTCACAAATTGATGCGCTTCGACCTTTGTGTTGACGTTTGCGACTACGGGGATCAGTAGGGATACGCAATTTCGGATTTTTCATTTTATTTTTGCTCAGTTGTTCAAATTTGCTCATTACACTTTTGTCCCATATTTCTTTTGTATCTTCCTCTGTGGGAGGGTCCAGTAAAAATTGCATATTGATTTCATTTGGATTAGCTGCCAGCCAGTTTTTCATATTAGCTACAAAATCATTTGCCCCATTTTTGTGCAAAAATTCTAATATTTGGACTCTCGTTTCGTGTAAGACTCCATGAAAATGCTTTTTCGGGTTTTGATTGTGGTACGGTAGTCTCCATTTTTCGAGCTCATTTGCTGCTTTTGAGAAAAAGATATCATTGTCCCAAATTGGGCATATTTCGGCTGTTTCGTCTTCTTTGATATTGACTTTGCTAATGTATCCTTTACATATCCATGCCTTCATGAGCTCGCTGTTAGGCAGCAGCCAGATTAGATTGTGAAAGTCGTCCAGGGGTATAGTTTGATCTGTAGTTTCAGCCCATTTATCACCAATTTTAACCAGCCCAAGTCGTCTTTTTTCCATTTTTTCAGAGCTCACTGCGCAGTAATCTAGAAATGTAATATTGTTAATTTTATTTCGATTTTGTTCTATTTTTAAATTGGCTGGTCGACTAATTTATAATAATCTGGGTTGTCATTTATATTAGAGAAGTATTTTTCCGGGTCATTTTCAAATTCGTTTTGCGCGTTTGGGTACATTTGATTTTCCCAGTGAAATATATTATCCATCATTTTTTCTATATTAATTGTGGGTTCGTCCGTATGAAAGAAATTATTTCCAACTTTTTTTATTATATGGTTATTGGTGAATTCTGTATTGCCCCCTTTGGTGCTAAAGAATTCTAAATTTTCGGCATATTCAAGTTTTTCGGCGCATATTGTGTCGTAATCACAATGATTTATTAAATCTTTATACATCTTTTTACGTAAAGTTATGTTAGAGTGGTTACAACAATGTTTGCATTTCAAATCTTGCCCGATCCTATGTTGACATTTTATCAAATAATGAGCTTTTATTTCGATTTCAAAATTATGTGTTCCTAACAACGCTCGTTGTACATATGGAAGTTTATTAAACACTTTTGCTACGCAGTATGGAAAGATATTTTGGAAGTGGCCTTCTGTTAATTTGTAATTATTCGTGGGCTTATTACGTAATAGTGGGTATCTTTCACCTTTAATTAATAACATATCATAGTGTAGTCCAAAATTTCTGGAATTTGTATTTCTAGGCTCATAAATAGTGTCCCTTTCCTGAAAGTGATTACCATTCTTTTCATAGTATACCATTTTTTTAACTATTTCGTAAAGTTTGTCCGGTTTTTTTCGCCAAATAATCCTATTAAAATGGCATAATAACGATTTTTCATGAACTAAGTGTAAAGCAGGCCATTGCGCTTCAGCTAATAATCTGGCTTGGCTTATTTGATCTTTAAGTTTATAACCTAATATCATTCGTATAGTGGAATTTATTATAGCTTGTAGCTTATGATATAGGCTAAGTGGCTGTATAGGTATGATTTCCAGCATGTATTGCCAACTCCCAAAATGTAATGCTCTAGCTGTGCGCAAGAGGCTTTTTTTGTCCCCTATATCGATCAGATTCCGTACTAATGCCTTTTGGTGTATAAGCTTGCCTTCTATAAAATTAAAGTGATCGTTGTAGTTTAGTTTATTATTTAATCTGAATCCTAAAATAGTCGTTTTTTCTTCGATTTTGATATCACCTGCGTTAGTTTTTAGAGAAGTGGGTTTATTGTTATCCGTACCTATTGCAATTGCGACACTTTTATGTGCTGTAACTGATAGTCCAAGTGTATCGCTCAAATGTTTCATAATGTTATTGACGGACTTCTGGGCAGCTGCTTTTGCTGCTTCCCATGTTGTTTCAATGATCGTTAGGTTCATATCGTCCGCAAATACTATTAATGCTATATTATTGTTTTCTACTACAATTCTCCCTACAGAATCAATTAATAAGTTAAAGAAAACTGGCGAAGTGGGTTCACCTTGACATATGCCTACTCTAGGGACTTCAAAAACATCTGATTTTTTTCCATTATTAATTATCTGAGCTGTACGCTGCGCAAACATTTTTTCAAAGTATGAGATTTGGCTAGGGTGGATAAGCTTTCTTAAGCAATTTAGCATCATATCAGGGGAAACCGCTCCAAACGCGTTAGATAAATCGACACAGACTAGTATTTTTTTTGCTAATTTAGGCTGATTGAAAAATTTATTTAATATTATTGCTATTGCTTGAGAGCAACTATGAAATGGTCTGAATGCCAGTTGATTATAGTATGGTATATTGTTACTTTCCAGAAAGTGTGAAAAAGCACTAGCTACATATTTCCCCTCTATTGACTGTTCAATTCTAGGTACCTGTAGAAATCTTCTTCTCCCTCCTTTTTTTGGTATGATCGTTAACTTGGCTTCTCTATAAGTTTTTGGGTAAACTCCGAATAGTGTGTTATATCGGACACTTCTAACTAGTTCAGTTCTAAAATCATAAGGTAAGGCAGACAGGATTTGGCGATTTAGTACACTGTTTAGACCTCTCGTAACCATTTTAGACGACATAAGACAATGTTTTAAAGAGTTTTTTTTACTATCACCTTCCCAGAATATGGGATACTTTTCGAATCTAAATTTATCCTTATCTTGTAAATCTGGTAGGTGGTCTGTAACAACTTGGTTGAGGTTTAGGTTTTTTTCACTAAGTCCTTTGTTCTGCGTAATTAAAAATTCTGTTTTAAGTTCGTCTACTGTGTATTTTTTCCCACACGCAATTTCTTTTTTATTCTGAGGGTTAACTTTTTTATAATGATTATAAATTGCATTTACTGGTGGTATCTCATGATCCCATTTTCCGGTCGTGTCAAGTTTAGTATCACGCCTCCTAAGTCGATTGAATTTATAGCTCATGTTTTTTAGGCACATTTGGTATTGCAGATTGTCCGGGTCGTCTAAAAGTGCTCGATGAATTTTGCTACATACAGTTTGGACTAGTCTTGTGTCCCGTCTAAGGTACGTTTTGAACGCATTTATTTTACTTGTTTTAACTGATTCAGGGATAATAAAATCAAATGTTTTATGTAAAATTGCATAGAAAGTAGTAGAATATGCTGTGTACTCGTAATTTTTGTTCTCATTATTAAATATATGCCCGCGATTGCAAAGATATAAGTATTCTTCATCAATTTCTGGTAGCATCGGCATAGGACTATTTTGTTCAGTTTTGGTGAGCTTTTCTTTGATGATGTCGTGCATTACTATTCCTAAATTATATACTTGTTTATCTGATATCGCTGGTCTATGTAAATATGTAATTTCGTCGGTGGTCACATTTACATTATTATCACTTGTGAACACTAGTAAGTTGTGCCCATCATTTTCAATAGTATGTTTGCAATATATATTTTCAAACTTTTTACATTTTAATCCTTTAGTCAGGAACACATCTATAGATGAGCATTTTTTCCCCTTTCTATGGTGAGTTGGTCCATGTATATTATTTTCATATCGGTTGAGCAAGGGTTGTAACCTTTTACAAAATTGGACTTCTAATTCAACATCTCTAGGATGGGTTAAATCTGCGTTAAGGTCACCGGCTAATATCGCTTGTACCTTATTTTGGTTGTTAATTGCTTCCATGAAGTATTCAATCATTCCGTTAATTTTTTCGTGGTCGATTCCTAGGTAGCCATATTTTTTGCTGCGCGGGTTAGGTCTGTAAAAAGCAATTGCGTTGAAAGCAAAGTCTTTAGTTTTGATATATACCCCTGTAAATGGGCCACTTAATTTTTGTTGTTTTGTAAAGGGCCATAGATAGTTTTTGATAATAATTGCAGAGTAGACTCTTGGACCATATTTAGTATTTGCTGGTTTGTGCGTAAAACATTTATATCCTAACGGTATGTATGTGTGATCATCGAGAAATTTAGGACTTACATTAAGTTCATTGACTAGAAACACTGACACCAAGGGGTAGACGGCGCACATTTTTTTTATTTGCGTGTGTGGTGAATTGAGATTGGTTGACGCTATAATAACGTCTTGTTTGTCTTTGTTTTTAGGAAATTGGGTTATGGGCTGCGTTTGTGCATTCTTTTGTTGTTGCGAGTTATGTCTAAAAATTCCAGTGTTAGATTGACTAGTTTTGGGTAAGAATTTAGATGGGATTATTATTCCGTCTATTTTTAAGTCTATTTTTTCATCGTTCATTGCCGGCATGTCGTTTGATTGAAAGAAAAATCTGTTGTTTTCATCAATTTGTATTTCATGTGTGTCATATTTATTAAAAATTACCGGCCTTTCTACTAAAGTACGTACTTCCCTCATATCATTAACTAGGGGGCTATCATATATTCGTCTAGCTAGATGGTTAATAATCCCATTATATTTTTCATTGTTGAAGTGTATTTTTTTCTTTCCAAGAAATATGAATTGGTAGTTATTGACTTTACTGTAGTTAATGGTAATTTTTGGTTCTTTAGAATTTTTTAGATATAATTTATTTTCATACTTTTGTTTTTCGCATAAATTGCATGAGACGGGCGTTTGGCATGTACAGTAGATGTGCGGCGTGTTTTCATATGGAAGTTGGTTATTTCGCAGTTTATAACTAATAATATTGGGATTATCATTTTTTGTTTTGTAAATTGGTAGCTTAAGTAGGGTATCGTCTATGGAAGGTATAAAGCATTTAAATTGGCTAATATTGTTTCGTACTGTTAAATTGCTAATGCTATTATTTGTGTCTGTTATATTGTTGTAAGATTTGTGTGACTTATTGGAAATATTTTGCTCCTCTTCATAATTACGGTATTCAAATAAATCGCGGTTCATAATTATTTCACACTGGTCAAAGGTATCGTTATAAAGTAATGACTTACCAGTTCTAAGAGTAGGTGTATGGTCCATTATACTAGTCGTTCTTGTAGTCCATCGTCTATATTTTTTTCTTATTTTTCGGATAATAAAAGATGTTTTTTTACCTCTAATATTTAATCTTTTTGAGAAGACTTTTTTGAATTCTATAACAAAGCTTTTTGTGTTTGGCCGATTCGTCACATAGGGGGGGTTTTGTGCATTGAGAATTTCCATAATTTCCGTAATAAGCGCGTGACTGATATATGGTAGATATCCTGCAAATTGAAATGTTTGTCCTTTGCTGCAATTCAGTAGGTGTTCGCAAAATTGTTTCGAAAAGAGTGCCCTTTTTAATTTTTGTATTTTGTCTAATAAATATTCTGCTTCTTCCACCATTTCTTCCTGCCCTTTGTACACTTCATAATTTTTTAATATGCATTTAATCAGCCCAATTGTTAGGTTTGGATTTATGAAGCATAAATATTTCCAGTCTGAGAACATTTGACCGGAAGCTGCACATCTTTTTTGTGAAATTTTTGTGTATGTTCGACCATATCTTTTTAAATGCATCCAATCTGTTTCTTTTGGAAAGTAGACCGCTCCATTTTTTAGTACATTTTTGGATACCCCAACTTCAGTTAATTCTTTGATTGACGTAAGGTTACCTATTTTGTATATATCTGTAGTATACACTTTGATGCCTTTATTGCCCAGGTTTTGCATGTTAATATTGCCTGTGTGGTCGGGTAAAACCCTCGCTGAATCTTCTTCGAGGTTAACCTTTTCACCTGGTTGATCGGTTGGTTCGACATGTGGTTCAATTTCATTGACTTTTTGTATTTTAGCCAGTTCTTGCGTCCCTGCTGTATTTTGTTGCTCGGTGGTCATTGATTTTGATGCAATTGTGGATGGTTCGATGTCGACTGGATCTGATATGTTCCCTATTTCTTTGGGTTTTGTCGTCATCGTGGTTGTTTCAACATTTGTCGACTTTGGAGAAGTTGTGGGTTGCTCCATATTCTTGGTTGTTATTGGTGGAGGTTTGTCTAATAAAATTGCTTTTTTGGGTCCGTTGTTTTTATCCGGTGATCTGTTTTTTGTTGAAATTTTGCCGTTTTGTACGGAAATTTTTTGTTGGTTAGGGTCAATTTTCTTTTTCCTTTTGCCTCTCGTTATTTCTTGTATACTATCCGATAATTTCTTTTTTTGACTTTTGATGCTTTGAGCTATTGGCGTACTTGTTTTTTGGGGTTTTGAAAGGTCACTTTTTTTTGCTGCTACTTCACGTTTTTTGTAATCGCTCGGCGTGCTTTTATTGAGGGTTTTTGTTTTGATGCGCTTTAGGATACTGCCGTCCAGCGTTTTGTTCATCCTTTTTTCCGGTTTAGCTTCCTTTTTCTTTTCTTCCTTTTTGGCACTTTTAACTTGTTGCGCTATTTCTTCATCTTTTTTAGGGTTAATTTCAAATGTTTTATTCAGTGCTTGAATGGACTTGACAATCTCGTGGTGCTCTTCAAATCTGTTTTGGCTCTTCATTGTTGGCTTGGTTTCAGGTTCACATTTTTCTTGTTTATCCTGCTCAACTTTTTGGATATCACATTCGTCTTGTGATAGCATTTCAATTTCTTTCTCGATGAGCTTTGATACAATTTCAATGGGGATTTCGTCAAGCGGAGTTATGTTCGTCGTGGTTTCGATTTGGTTTAATGTTTCACCAATTGTTGCTGAATTTGGCATTGTTTCCAAGGTACTAATTTCGAATAGCGATTCTTCATTTTCATTAATATTACATAAAATGTCGAGTTCGATATTTGTTTTTTCCGGACGTGTTATAAGGTCGTTACCAAAATCAAGTGCTTTTTTTGCTTTAATTTGTAGTTCTTCTAATATGACTTCTTTATTACTTTTGCCTTCTTTAACTTCTACATTTTGATTTTCGGGTATTTCTATGTCGCTGGCCGTAAGGTCGAGGATTGAGATTGTAGTATCGTTTTCTCCTATTTTCCCGCTTTTGAAGCTTGCATTATTGATGTTTGTATTATTGGCGTTTTGCGTCTTTTTTATCGATTCGTTTTTTTGCTCCAGTGTTTTTATAGATGGCGAGACTGTACTTTTTTTCAAATTTTCTTTTGACTTTTTTTCTACTTCAATTATATGTTTATCCGGCTTCACCGTATTTATTGTCGGTTTCTTTTGTGATTTTTCTGGCGAGAACACTCCTTTTGGCGAAAATACATTTTCAGACTTATTATTGTGATATTGAATAGTATTATATAGATATTTTTTAGTACTAGGATATTTTAGTGGTAGATTTTTAATTATATTTTTAGTATCCGTATCCTGTGTGGCCGCTTGATTATTAGCGTCAATTGTTATGCTGTCCATTTTTGTGCTGATTGTGCCAAATGTAGGCGGTTCCTCTTGGAAGTCAACAATACCAGGCCCTGCAAAGATGTCCTCGTTATTTTTTTGCTCATCATCAAGTAAAAAGTCATTGAGTTCAGGTATTTTAGCTTCACTTTGCTGTTCTTTTTCTTGATCTATTTCACTCATGTCAAGCTCCCAGTCTTCATCATTTTTTTTCCAACCTTGGCTTAAGCTTGCGGGACCTTCAATCTGTTTTGCAGGTGCACCTAGCTGAACTGAATTTGTGGTGGCCATTTTCATTAGCCCTTCCATATCGAAGTCTTTTTTATCTAGCGCTATTGTTATAGCTTTGTTTTTTGCAATAACTTCTTCGGTACTGCCGATTTCTGCCAAATCACTGTTTAGTTCACTTGCTGCGAGTGCTGACACCGAACCGCTTTCAATAGACTTGGTGACTAGTAGGGCCACTACGTTTTGAAGCCTTTTAATTGTGCGATTTTGCTCGCTAACCACTTTGTTGGAATTATTGACGTGGGAGAGTAAAGCTTCACGGGTGCGCTGATGCTCCGTTTCATGCACTTTATTACAGTTCGTAATCGTTTCACTATTTAGTTCAAGTGCTTTAAACATTTGTTGTTTCATTTCCTTGGCATAATCATCGAACCCTTTTTGGATGCCATCACACGTTTTTTTATTGTTTACCACCTCGCTTTGGAGCTTGACAATAGCGGGGTTGAGCCTTTTTATGCTAACTTCGACTGATTTGACTGCACTATCAAATTTTTCATTAACATCGGCGCAAACTTCTTCCTTCATTTTTTTTATTTTAGTATCATTTAATACTTCTCCTGGCCGCTTCTTACCAAATCTGATTTCTTCGATTGTTGTGGCTCCTTCATCAAACCGAGCCATGGTTTTTTTTATATCGCACCAAGCTGCATCATTGGCGTTCATGCTACAACGACTGGTGAAATTTACCCCGTCGATAAACGGTAAGCCTGGGTGGACTTCATAAAGTTGATCATTCCTTCGCAGTGCGTTTTTATCCATTTGTGCACGTCTTTCATGATTTTTTAATTTTGGGTCCCGCCACGGCTGGAAATAGGTTGTATAGTATTGCCAGTTTCGGTTGTTTTTGGCTTCCATGAAGCATATTTTTTGACGTTCGCTCGAGTCGAGGTCTTTGTTATCCGATTTTTTCATGGAGAACATTTGGGTCCAGTGGGAAGGGAGCTGATGTTCACGGATAGTGAATTTGGCGAGGCATTTATTATTTTTCCTGAATTGATCTACTTGTTTTTGCCATTGTGAGTTTTGCTGATCAATACGCTCTTGTTCAATTTTGTTAATGGTGGCGTTCAAATACATAGCTTTAAAATAAGCACATTTGATCGCTGGCGCCTTTGGTGGTGAAAAGTTCCATGGCCCATCTAACGCTCTTGTGCGAGGTACACCCATTTCTCGTATAATCGCTGTTAAGGAGATTCGTTTCCAGACACATTTTTCGCTTATCATGTCCCCGCAGAAGAAAACAATGAGCATTAGTGTACGGAAATCGTGCACATATATTTTTTGAACCATATCGTCAGCCCCATAGTTTTCGTCGTCGTAACCATACGCTTTAACTTTGAATTTGATGAATTTAGATTCGAGATGTTTGCGTGGGTGTTTTTTATCGTAGATAATGGTATAGAACTGTTCTGTGAAATCTTTTCTTTGGACATTGCGGAATTGGCCATTTTTGGGATAAATTATACTTTCATGACAGTTTTCCTCATCACATTTACCTTCATCTTTATCTTTTTTAGTGTACAAGATGATTTCGTCGTCCCAGTATACCCGATATTTTTCCCTTTCATATGTGGCTGGATCAAAACTGCCGCTTCGTCCGCGTCCACGCCTGCCAAACCCGCGGCCTCGACCGCGACCTCGGCCACGATAACGCCCCCGTATTGGAGTTTTATCGGCATTTACATCATTATTTGGTTCTTGATCATTGCGGAAATGTGTTTTGCCGCGAAAGGCACCGCGACCACGATAGACATTTGGTGCCGCAAATGGACCGCCTCTGTCCTCCCTATAGGCTTCAGGCGTGGTAAGTTGCGTTTCAAACATAGGCGTTTTGTCCTGAATAATTACTTTTTTATTTTTATTTATGATTGGATTTGTTCGGTTTTTTTTGTCATAGATATTTTCATTTTTAATATTTTTTTTATAGGCTATTTTTTCATTATTTTCAACTTTGTACGTGTCAATGGTTTTATAACTGTAATCTGTGTTAAGAGTGTCTGTATATTTTTGTGTACCGTTGTATTTGTAAGTTTGTAAGTTGGGTCTTTTTTGGGCAACTTTTTTCTTAGCGTTTTTTTTCGTATTTTGGTTTTTGCTTAGATAGTATTCCCTGTGCTTCACGTTATAATTTTTATTTTTGATCCAAATATCATGATTTGTGTAATTTATTTTTCTCTTTTTTATTACCTGAAGGTCATCGACCGGAGGTTCCTGCGGCGTAAATCCCATTTATTTTGTTGTATGCTCTTTATATTTTGCGATAAAAAATTTACTTTCGAGGCTATAATACTGTATTTTGTTTTTAAGTATTATTTTGGTAGTTGGTTATCGATTCGTTTTTTTTATTGTTTTGTCTAGTAGGTTTGCTTGTGTTTTTGTGTGGTAACAAGTAAATTTGTAGTTTTGTATGGCAGTGTAGTATAATTTTAGACGCAGTTTTTCTTATATTGGATAGTAGAGTTTTCGTTTTCGCGCTGTTGGTGTAGTACTTGCGTTGTTGATGTAGTACTTGCGTGGCACTGTTTGCGTGAGTTGTACTTATTGGTGTGGTAGCCGAATATTATGGTAGTCGTTTGTACTAGGCAAATTGGTTAATTATTTGAATAATCTAGAGTAATTTCGCTAGTAAGCTGTTTTTTGTATAAAAACTTTTTGTTATAATAGTTGTTTATTATAAACTTCCTTTTGGTATTTTTGTACAACAGTAGGCTGTTTGTAAAGCCTAGAGACTATTTGTAAAGTCTCGTAGCCTATATGAGGCTATTTTTGCTGATTCTACAGCTAGTTTTCTGTTCCTTAGAAAACCTTGTTTTACCTATATGAGGTAATTAAATCAAAAATTTCAATTGCAAGCAAGAGAAAAATTTGGGGGGTAAGAGTTCTCAAAAATCTAGTCCAGTAGAATGGCGCAATCTAACTCCCAATTTATCTATTTTGTATATATAGCCGGAGCTAAAAATATCGAAAAAATAGGGAGAAAAAGATTCGCTCCTTCTCGCTCGAGCGAAAAAAGAGAACAAATAAAAACCTGCTTCTCGCTTTCCCAAATTATATATTTTGTTAGGCTTGAAAACCAGAAAAGCGAGAAACGCGTTATTATACCTCATACAGTATGAGACTCATACTATGAGTCATACTGTATTAACATTTTTGCGCACTCTTTCATCAAATATTTTACTTATTAAAATGTTATTTTGCGTTTGAACTTATTGATTAAGTAATACACATAATAATTATTAAACCCAGAAAATCGCTATAATTATACCGAAAGCATACAGTGCAAAACTCGAAGCCATCTGTAAAATTATCGATTTGTTTGACCTGGCAGCGCGTCANAGACGTCTGAGAACTTTTATATGGTTACCATCGAATTCGTCGTGGTCAATTACCCTAGAAACCGCATCGTTCTCTTGGATATAAAGCTTAACATAGCCGCTAGGGCGTTTGGTCCAAATTTGGACCAAAGTACCCCTAAGGATTATATGTCACTTGGGACCCTTGGGAGTTAACTGCGGGTACCCTAGCGACAATTCAAGATAATTAAAATTGCACAAATTGTTACTTCGTCAAAATCTTTGAACCCTGATTAGGCTTACGATGTGCATCATTTTTCAAAGATACTTCAAAAAAAGCCGATGAAATTCGAAATCGCCAAGAAACTGAAAAAGTTGCACGAGCGAAAAAGGGCGTTAATATTATGTTCACAACTCTTGGAATGCTTCAGTTTCTGAAATCATATCAAGCCATCCGGTTTAACCGACTGTCGTTTATTATTTTCGATGAAGCTGACGAGCTTTTTGATGTTAACTTCAAACACGCAATTACCGATTTTATGCAGTGGGCACGTAAGTACCCAAGTAATCAATTAAGTTTGAACTGCTAGAGGTGTCATAAAGTGCATAATATAAACACTGTATACGCCTTTTTATAGCTCTATAAATAACCCTTCGAAGTTATATGACACCCTGTCCCGGTTAAACTCTTCATGAAAAAAGCCTTTCTCTTAATTAGTTTACTCTTTGGAAATAACTAATTTATAGGTACCGGAATGATAATGCAAATAACACGGATTGATTGTTAAACCTAAAAATTAGCCAGATAACAGTACGATAGCGGATTTGAGAGAAATTTTCTGTTAACCCCCAACCAAAAATAGTTTGCGGTACCCCAACTAAAAACAGGGACGTTTGTCCCTGTTTTGTATTTTCACTTTTGAGAGTCTTCTCTGATCGTTCATAATTTGCACTATAAGCAAATCGATGGTCCTAAATCTAATGGACACACTTTCGAAAGATCTCCGACGCCCCTTGGTCACTTTTTGGCCGATTTTACCANTTCTACGGATTGACAATTGCTTTTTCTATTTTGGATTTCACTGTCAATTCATTTAATAAAGCCGAACACCAAAATAAATACGTCTATTTCTGGTGTAGGGACAAACGTCCCTGTTTTTTGGTTGAGGGTCAAGGACGTTAATGCTGTTAAGAAATTAAGCTCTTATTTTCAAGAATTCGTGAAAATTGGCAAAGATAATGGTGGGCGATTAGTGAGATCTAAAAACCACCCCGACTGCCAGATCATGATGTTTGCTGCAGATTTTGATAAACGCCTCGCTGAGTACTCCAAGCTATTTTTTCGCAATTACGGTACCACAGTTAAAATCCGCGCAGAAACACAGCAAATGCTTCAATCGGGGCGCCGAATCAATACAGCCATCAATGAACAAATTCGCCAAGAAATACGCCATGCAGCCAATTATAACCCTAAAAAACGACAACAAATTGTGCAAGATGATAAGAAAAATAAACAATTGTTCGAACTTTTGGATGAAACTCTCCCTGCAAAGGTTTAGACTCCTTGATAAGTGTTTGGTACCAGTTAATATTTTTACAATCTTTTGGTCCTGTCAGATTTCCCCGCTTCTTAGTATTTTCTNGTTTTATATCAGAAAAAATGGTTCCGCTGTTGAGAGACGCATATAAATTATAATACACCACTTGCGCCGTTATCGGGTCACCCTTTATCGGGTCAAAACCCGTTATCGGGTCAAAATTTTGACTAAAAGTTTTCCAGCCACCCAACCTACGCACTACCCCGTTATCGGGTCAACAAAATTCGTCATTAAAATACATATCAATCCCTTTTCTGTGTTTTTTAATTTGATTTTTGAATTCGTAGTCGTCGATATTTTCTCTATTGTTCGAAATATTTTGAAGGCAAGTTTTTCCGATAACATCGTTTTTTATAAAAATTCGAGTAGGAGTGCAGAAATTTGAAATATAGACAAAGACATATGAGACGTTCTAGAAAATCACAACTCGTGCCTTTATCGGGTCAAGTTTTGAACTTGCCAAAAACAAGTCAAAATTCCCGCTCGTGCCGTTATCGGGTCAAATTTTTCGATCACAATTTTCTAGACATTTCGCCTACGCCCTACGCCGTTATTCAAAATTCTTTCTCAAAATGTTGACCCGATAACGGCGCAAGTGGTGTACATTAAATCGCTCTTGTTCAATATTTCACTAAAATTTCTCGAAAGTTATGAAAAATTCCCAAAATTAATGGAAAATTCCCATATATTTGAAAATTCCAAATGGCGGTTAACTACAAACAGGCTTGTCACCCCAGTTAACAGCGCAGGGCGTAAGCGCAATCGCTGGAAAATAGTGTGATGGTCACTGTGACCCTTAAGTGGCGGTTAACTGCAAAAGTGGCAGTAAAGAGGGTGGCAGATAACTGAGCACCCTGTGTATTTTAATTCGATTAAATGCGGATTTTACTAAGTTATAATTGGGAATAAATATTAAAATTATGACCCGGTTGTAAGAAACGTTTGCGGTGAAAGGGAACTGTTTATTTTTTATTATCTATTTAGTGCAAAATTATACTCTAAAAAGTGGTAAGATAATCCAACCTAGGTAAGATAACCACTCAGGGCGTAGGCGAAAACTTCTAAACGTTTTGGTCCAAAAAGTGGTAAGATAACCCAATTTTGGTAAGCTTACCCCTCTGGTGGTGTATGCTTATTTATCCAAACCAATCGGTAGTAAATTGAAATTGCCTTTTCCCACATATTTATCCAATATTTCGCAAGGGGACTTTAGTATGCGCCAGTCGGGCGCCGCCAGACCTATTTTGGGAATTGATGGTAAAAAACCGTAATAATAAAATATTTTAGGTTCTTGTATTCATTGAACGAGTGACCGATGTTCCGCTTCTTTACAAAGTGCTCAAGTCGCAAAATAAATGGTCGGTCGGTTATATTCATAGTAAACTTCAGGTATATTATTTTTTTCGTACTTTGCAAAGCTTTGCAAGCTTTGTTTCCATGTGCGTACCAAGAAGATGACAGATAAATGACGTAATAAAGTCAAGTCAGTTTTCATGCACGAACGTTTACACAGGGTGCGCAGTTATCTTGCGAACTTCGTCCTTGAAAAGTCGCAAGATTAGCGTTTTTGCAAGATAACTGCTCAGTGCATAACATATAAGTTATATGATATAACTATTATAAATCCCGAAAAACAAAATTCTGAAAAGTCGCAAGATAATCGTACGAGCGGCAATTTTCGCAAGATAACTGCGCACCCTGTGTAGTCAGTTTTTTCAATATTCAACAGGCGGGTCTGTTATAAAGTCTGAGAGTTACTCCGTTATAAGGTCCGTTAAAAGGTCTTGTGGGATTTTGTGACACTAACGTCGAACCAAAAGCATGCTTTTCGGGAAAAAATCATTAAAATCGAGTCTTTTTTTGGATGAAGATTTTCCACCCTCCCACTACTGGTTTTTTTCTATTAAATTTAAAAAAATACTACTATTAAGGTCAAGTTAGGTAACCAACTGTACACAAAAACTCAATAGCTATAATTTTATTTAAGCAATGGCAGCGAGAAGAGCAGGTACAAAACTTTAATAACGGATTGGTTAAAGTTCTGGTGGCAACGTCTATAGGGTCGCGCGGATTAGGTTTGTAAAAATACATTTAATTGTCATTATCCAATGACAGACCTACCTGATAACAGCACAAGCGGGGAATTGCGCAATACCAAATTGTTATTATAAGCGGCGGGTGATTTTAAGGCCCTATATTACTGATAGTTTTTTTTTTGAACTAACGAAACATTATAAATACGCTTTAATATCATATTTTAGAGATAATAACTATTCATTGGAGCCATTCTTAGATTGAAAACAAATTAAAAGTTCAATCCATATTTCATAAAGGCATATGGCTGACTTCCGCGTTTCTGTAGAGCACACAATTATTACTGGATATATCAATTAGTGTATTAGTTTAAATTTGAAAATAATGTGCAAAAAAACTTAATTGTAAAATTTCGTAGGGTGCCTGCTAACTGCGCAGGGTGCCTGATAACTGCTTAAGGCGTAGACGGAAAACTAAAATTTTTGGGGAAAAACCAGGCTGATAACATCACGAGCGGGCCATCACGTCTAATAACTGGTCGCCTGATAACTAGTTATGGTCGCCTGATAACTAGTTAACTGTGCACCACTAATGTATAATTCATACGCTATACGTTATACCCTAAAACTTATTGATTAGTCACCAATGTTCATTATTCAGACATACAGGGAGTCTCGCTGGTTGTAAATTACTTGCTACCAGAAACTGATTATGTCCAGAAACCGGAAAATCAACGCGATCAAATTGCAGCTGCACGCGCCCACTACATTTACAGGTACAGGGAAGTCGCCAAATACGGGCCCCTCAAATAACGGTCGCTATCGCCAAATAAGGGTCGAAGTCGTCAAATAAGGGTCGCTGTTATCTATTTTTATTATTAATATTTACAATTTTAAATAGTTTATTAGCATAAGCGCAATTCGACACATTAAATTTTGACAAATGGACCACAAAGAGAAAACAATTGTGGTTATGGCTCATTTTTTACACTACGGGTTGCACTCTTAACTCACAGGGGAAGTGCGTGTAAATAGACACGCAGCTGGGTTTTTTCGTC
>SCLG01000482.1:96945-108962 GCA_004367875.1 Oikopleura albicans | reverse complement strand
CTGCGCACTTGGTCAATGCGATATGAAAATTGGTACATTTGAGGAAGAAGGCAAAACCGAGTTATCTTTCAGCTTTAATGTTCAAATAACCAATCCTGCTCACGCTACAGTTGACGGGCTTGAAATATTTACGCAGAAGGAATGTAGTTGTAAATTTATTTTATGATTTAAATCACGATTACGAAGCTAAAACTCCGGTATATATTTCATTTATGGAAAGTCATTATACAATTTTATGAGAAAAATCTTTTCTTAAAAAAATAACGGAAAACAAATAAAAACAATACACAGGGTGCGCCGTTATGTTTCGAAAAAAAGTGAAACAAAATGGCTCGATCGGGAAAAGGTGAAAGATAACGGGGTGAAACATAACGGCGCACTCTGTGTTATTTGTTATTTTTCTTTGTAAAAGCAATTTTCAACGAATGCGGAAAAATGTGTTTTCCCGGATTTTTGAATTTCATGAACTTTGGGCGGTCATTTTTTTATTTTTTGAAATCAGAATATCGATACGCTTGGTTTATAGAAACGCCATAACCTTACCCTGACAGCGGGGTTGACGGTAAACTCCAATTTAACTAGTAATATTCTCGCTCGCGCTGTAAAGAAAAAAAAACGAAAAAGAAAACGAAGAGTTTTTGGGCGCTACTGANGTGGGCAGCCCCTGACTGCCTCTCTTGTTTTTCCCGTTATTTTTCAGCAAAAAAAATATTCCCTGATTATTGCCAACGCATTACGTCGCATTTCTTTGTTTAGAAGCTCATTCGCGCATTTCTGCGCTAAAAAATTTGAAAGAATCTAGAACGGCCCCGTAGGTGCAGTTATCTTTCCGCACTTACAAATTTCAGACAAACCGCCTACACATAATGAATTTTCCCAAAATCCACCACTAATTTTTCTGTTTTACAGGAATGAAGAATTTCCTTGAATATCAGCCAATCGATTTTGCTCAAAAAGTGATAACCAATGAGAACGGAGAAGAATACAAAACTTCCGCCTACGCGCTCGTCATCTTTACAAACCAAAACAAAAGACCGTCAATTTTTGTTGCTTTTTTTTTTGAAAAAAAAAGAGAAAAAATAAAATAAAAAAATGGGCTGGGTTTGCGTTGAAGAGAGAGTTGGCCATCTAACGGACTTTGCGAAAATTCAGCGAAAAATTGTGTTCAAAAAACCGACGGCGCTTGAAAATATCGGCGATTTCGTTAAATTTCAAGAAACGGACAATAAAGTTCGGGAAGGACGATTGATAACCAGTTCGGCCAAGTCAAATTTAACTCCTAAAGAAATTCTGACGAAATTGATCAGCTCGGAAGACGAGATTCGTCATTTCTGTCGCGTTTATCGTATAGGAAATATTCACGATTCTTTCTCCAGGTAACCATTTTTCTTGAATTTTTCACCCATGAGTCATTTGTTCATGATCAGTCCCATATGGGGTTTAAAGGGTTTTTAGGTGAACGTGTGTTAACGCAACGGACCATGCGTTAACGTAACGCTTTTTTCAAGGCGCAAATCCGTTGCGTTAACGCATGGGGTGGTGTAATAAAAATTTTTTGAAAGTTGAAAAATAAGGGCGTTGTGGGTCTATTGGAGAATCAAAAGCGCTCTTTATGGGAGACACGACTGTAGTTAGAAATAATTATTTAGTTTGGTTATCGAAGCATTCCTGACAATTTCAGAATATGTCGAGGAAATCAACAAAAAAGAGCCACAGCTTCCTCCTTGTGAACCAGCTACTGAAGCACACTCAACAGTCGGGTCGCCGAAAAGACCAGTCATCCACAGAAATGTCGAAAAGGATGTTTTATCAGCCCCAAAAATCAGTGTACCGTATACAGTCCGTACTGAAAACAGTCCCGTCGCTCGAGAGACGCATTCTATAATTGGTCAACCTTCAAACCTGCCTCAATCTCCCTTCTTTACCGGAAATTCGTCGTCCTTACAAGCGCTGCAAGAAACGGTGTTCAAAGCGTGCCCCAAATTTTCAGCAAAATAATATAGGGCCCACACAAATAAAATTATTCAAGGAGTTTGTTAGGTCCAAAATAACAGTCGTTATAACTTATAAGGTCTTTGCTAAAGTAGGGTCATACAGTTTTTTCCCACTAAGGTCATATAATATGACTCATATTATATGACTCATATTATTTTTCCTCTTAAGTTCCTAAAAGTTGAAGGTTATATATTTATAGCCTGTATTTAAAGGATATAAAATTTTGGTTCACTTTTAATTTATTCAGGTGTCCGTTATTCGAGGTGACCCCTGTACTTTATGACTCATAATTAATACAGTCCCGACCTTCAAATTGTGCAATTTGCGTTTCCGAAAAACGTGCACAATTTGGTAGTTGTGCACAATTCGAAAGCCGGGATTGTACCGGTATATAGGGTTCGTATTTGATGGATCTTAAAAATTCGGTTGATTTTTACCCTTATTTAGGTGTCCTTAAATATGAGATGCCTGTGTACCTTGACTCATTAATAAAGTCGATTTATTGGACTTATGGTGATAAAGTAACAAATTTCGGTCAGTTTTTTCTAAATGCAATCTTGTCTTTTTTGTGTTACCAAATAGTCATAAGGTCAAATAATTTTTCACTGCATTTTTTCACCGGATTTCCATTTTATTTGTAGATTATATGTTCTCACATTATGTACAGGGGGTCTGGTTATAAGGTCACAAGGGGTGACCGTTATAAGGTCAAGTTAATTTTTTTGTAAAGCATGTTTTTTGGTAAAAAAAAAAGTCGAAATCATGTCTTTTTACGCTTTTTTCTATAGAATAGTCTTTTTCCCAGCACTAAGGCCTTATCGTGGAAAACAAATTGCAGATGATTATAAGGTCAAGTCATTTTTCCAACGTGCATAAAGGTCAAGTCATTTTTGGGGCTTGACTTTATAACCAGACAGAACACCCCCATTAAAGGACATAGCTTTGAACGACGTACTAGAGCATACAAGTGGGCCAAGTGAGTCATGCTCGGCGACATTCAAGGTCGAAGCTATTGATGACTCATCAATGATGACTGATCAATTTGATGAGGATATCGACGAGATTATGTGTGAGGATTTGACAAAACCACCACTGGCCATTGATGGTCAAAAACCGGAACTTGTACTGGAAAGTGCGGTATCACTTCACTGTGGTCAAACACAAACAGTTACGAATGCTTTGGTATATTCAAATGGCCAGGTAAGCAACAGTTTTTGACAGGAATCAAAAGGAATCATTATTTTTCGAATTTTGGTAAATACACCCCCTGAGCTGTTATATTGTTGCTTTAATCTTCTCCCAGAGTTCTCCGTTCCTCCTTTTTATTGCAGATTTTTTATGCGAAAGTTGCAGGATAACGGTGCAGGGGGTGTGTTAAAATCGACTTAGTTTGAATTTTTATTGAGCTCAAACTTGATTATTTCTAATGTGAATAAAGGGGAATATGAAACAAGCAGAATTTGTTCTTTCGTGTTTTCTCCAAGAAAACGTTTTTGGTGAAACTGTAAGTACAGTTCAGTTGAAGAAATTTGTTCTCGGAGAAAACGTTTATCGTGAAATTTTCAAGAATTTCTGGAATAATTTTTTGTTCGAAAAAGTTTTTTTCTCTAGTTTATTCAAAGTGTACGCGTTTTAGAGAAAAAAGGGGGCGGCTGAGCGTTAATGTAAGCAGCTAGGTATTTTGAAGAAAAAGTTTTCGAGGAAAATCCCAAAAAAATATATTTCGGGGAAATTACAAAAAAATAACGTTTTTCGGGGAAAATGTCTTTCGCGGAAAATTCAAAATGGCTTTTCGAAGAATACGTTTGTGGGATAAAATTCAAACGAGCTTTTGAAAAGAGTTACTTTCAATTTGCTTCTAATTTCTCCGAAAAATGTTTTCTTCGAAAAACCGCACTTGCTTAATGTAAGTTCGGCCAATTTAGAGACATGTGACAAATCCTTTACAAAATCGTCATGATTGGTCAGGAACCAGCGCAAAACCGTTAATAACTGCTTCGGTCCCCAGCAAATGCGGAAAAGGTCGACCTTTGATAATGAAAATTGGAAGAGACTTTTATTTCAAAGCAAATCGGCAAAAGGAATTTAAAACCCACACATCTTATAGATGTAGTAACTTCAGAAAACCAAATGCAGAGGGAGTTAAATGTAATTACATGGTCAAACTACGGAACATATCAAATCTCACGAAAGAAGATCCAAAATATTGGAACATCGAGTCCTGGGAAGTAATCGGGAGTTTCGGAAAAACCCATTCCTGTTCCGGATATGACCCGAAACTGGGAACTTTTCCGATTGGGAATATTTTTCGGTAAGGACCGAGGAAATTTGTCACAAAAAAAAAACGATTTCAACGACGCTTGTTAACAATGAAATAAAAAAAATCACTCATTTTGAAAAATGAAAATATGTCTCTTTCGAGCTGTTTATTTGTCTAAAAATGAATAAAAACCCTTAGTAAAGTGAAAATTACGATCATTCAGTCACATGGTATATCACTTAAAGCTTTTGATTAATTAAACTAAGTTTATTAGCGTACACTCCTTGTTATCACTATAAAGTGTACGCTCTCCATGATAAAGAAATAAAAATCTTTGAAATGCAGCGAAAAATAAACGGTTAAAAAAGCTTTTTCTAGAAAAACATATGCCCCGAAAAAACTGAAAATTAGACTGTCGTTTCTGTAGGACCCAGTTCTGTAGGAATTTTTTAAATATTTTCTCCGAGAAACTTATTTTTATTTTATCCGAAAAGCACATCTAAAATGGCTCAAAAACGCGTACACTATGATGGCCTCTGTTTTCTCAGATTGCCCTACGATTTTTCAAAAAATCGTTTGTAGTTTCTGAACCCGTCGATATTTTTGTTTGAAATAAAAGTGTGTGGGTTTTCGGGCAGAACAAAATTCACTTATTTATGTCGCAAAACATTATCACACTCTTTAGAAAATCCTTTAAAAAAAATCAGAGAACGTAGCAGCGTTATCCAAGAAATGAGCTAGCTATTGGTATATATAAAATAATCCGACAAATATTGTACAGGAGGGTCTAGTTATAAGGTCAAGTCATTTTTTTCATGATAAATCATGTCTTTTTTTCAATTTTTTTGGGTTTAAATTTAGAACTCGACATATACGTTTAGAACGACACGGCTAAAGCATGGATAATAAATTTTTTTATAGAAATCATATCTTTTTGGCCTTTTTTTGCACTAATGTCAAGTCATATTGTTTGGAGTGCAATAAGGTCAAGTCATTTTTTAAGTCTTGACCTTATAACTAGACCCCCTGTAGTAATCATTTGCCGTTATTTTGTTTTTCTCAGAGCTCGTGGAACGCGTGTATTCAAAACCAAGATATCAATGAGATTTCTGGAACTCTTGTCAGGCCCTATTTGGTTTCTGTCATCCCTGTGAAAACTGGCACGAATAGAGGACACAATTTCCTGTTCAAAATTGGACGAGATTTTTATTTTCAAGCCGTTCGGATGAAAGATCAAAAAAAGTGTACAATTCTCCGGTGCAGAGATTACCGTAAAACTAATGCGGACGGCAATAAATGTCGAGCAACGGTAAAAGTGCGAAATAATTCGGGTTTACCGAAAGAAGATCCATTGTATTGGGACACGGACAACTGGGAAGTCCTAGAAAGTCCGGGACATACTCATTGTTGCGCTGGCTGTACACCAAAACTGGTCGAAGGAGAAAACAAACACACTGCCACTTTATAGCCTTTTTGCCTGCCGACGAGGCCTTCCCTATTTTTATGGAAGCCATCTATAAAATGGGCAGGGCCGATGAGTTCGAAGATGCTCGTGAAAAATGGCTTCAATTTTATGGTAATGAGCCATATATTCTTCCTTTGTGAAAAAACGATATATGACTCTGTTCAGTTGAATGTCAGCTATTCATTTTTGTGAAAAGAACCTAAAATAAAATAAAAATTACCTAAATTTTCGTTATTATACGGTTAATTATCTTCGGTACCGTTGATCATAAAAATTGTCCAAAAAAATGTCGAACAATCCCATGTCTATAGTATAGACTCTATACGTACTTGTTCGATGATTTCTAATCGAGTACTTTGAAATGCCGCTCGAACCCAACATGACAAAAAAACGGCTGGAAAAAAGTGTCGAACAAATCTTGTGCTACATTAAAGTTTTTGGTTCAAAAAAAAGTATTGACGGGTTCGGAAGCTACAAACGATTTATTTGGGCCAGAAATTTTTCGTCCAAATCAGACAATACACTTTTTAACCAATATATGAAAGAATTAAAACATCTGGCTTTCGATTTTTATTTATTTACAACTCTATCTACCCATCCTTATTTTTTTTTTATCTTCCATCCTTTTGATTCATGAAAATAGATTTATTAATGTACAGGGGTCTGCTTATAAGGTCTGACTTTGTGACTATTATTAGGTAATTCAGTTTTGTTTTTGCACTAAGGTCAAGTCAATTTTTTCAACATAAATCATGTCTTTTTTTAGCTGACGACCTCCCCCCTGCTGGCTCATTTTTTTCTATAAAATCATGTCTTTTTACACTTTTTTTGGGCGGAAACTCCAATATTTTTTCACATTATAAGGTCAAGTCAGTTTTTAATGCGTTAAGGTTCTTTAGTAAGGCCTTATAACCAGGTCCCCTTTTAAGTTTGGCCAATTTAGAGACATCCGACAAATCCCTTACAAAATCTTCGTGGGGAACTACCGCATGATTGGTCAGGAACAAGCGATAACCCGTTATTAATTGCTTTGGTCCCCGGTCAAAAGGGAAAAGGGCAACCTTTAATAATGAAAATTGGAAGGGACTTTTATTTCAAAGCAACGCGAGCAAAGGAATTTAAAAACTGGATATCCTATAGATGCCACGACTGGAGGAGACCAAATGCAGAAGGAGTTAAATGCAATTACGTGGTCAAACTACGGAACATATCAAATCTCGCCAAAGAAGATCCAGAATATTCGAACATCGAGTCCTGGGAAGTAATCGGGAGTTTCGGAAAAACACATTCCTGTTCCGGGTATGACCTGTTAAAGGACGAAGGTTGGGAATATAATATTCCGAATATTATTCGGAAAGGATTGAAGAAACCTGTCTGATTTCAACGAAGCTGGCTCACAATGAAATGAACAAAAACATTAATTTTGTAAAAATAGAATTTATCGCTGTCTTTAACGCTCTTCATTTTTTTCTAAAAAAATCCGCTATAAAAACGTATTCTCCGAAAACTTTTTCTTTGAAAAATAGTATTACTAATTTTAAACATGTTGTTCAAAAACTCTTAAGTTAACTTGTTACAAAATGCTTTTGAATCCTGACGTCATTTGGTAACGCTTTGGGAGCGGGGACTGTAATCATTTTTTTACCGAACTGTGTATGACTTTCTAATACCGTATTCGTACACAGAAAGTCATACACAGTTCGGTAAAAAATGATTACACTCCCTGCTCCCAAAGCGTTACGAAATGACGTCATGATTCAAAAGCATTCGGTAAAAAGTTAAGTTAAGACTTTTTGAACAACATGTTTAAAATTGTACGTCGTTTATACGTATGCTTTAAGTATAATGCTTAAATAAAAAAATCACTCAAAACTGCTTTTAAGGGGTAAAAAAGGCCCAGCAGGGTCTCAAAATGACGTCATGGTCCAAAGCGTTACGATTTTTTGAGCGAAAAATCGTAACGCTTTGGGAGCAGGGGCTGTATATATTTTTGTTCGAAAACGATGATTGTTTTTAATGTTTCATCCTTTTGATTCGTAAAAAAAGGACGACTGAGGGTTATTAATGTAAGCTCGGCGAATTTAGAGACATCCGACAAATCCTGTACAAAATCTTCGTGAGAAAATACGTGATGATTGGTCAGGAACTAGCGAAAAACCGTTATTAGTTGCTTCGGTCCCGGGGAAATGTGGAAAAGGTCGACCTTTGATAATGAAAATTGGAAGGGACTTTTATTTCAAAACAAATCGGCAAAAGGAATTCAAAAACTGGATATCGTATAGATGCCACGACTGGAGGAGACCAAATGCCGAAGGAGTTAAATGCAATTACGTGGTCAAATTACGGAACATATCAAATCTCACAAAAGAAGATTCAGAATATTCGAACATCGAGTCCTGGGAAGTAATCGGGACGTCCGGGAAACATACGTGCTCCGGGTATGACCTCAAGGAAACAAACGAAGGAGTGAATTTTTCCGCAAAGATTGAAAAAATCGGTCACAGAAAAAATCGATTTCAATGCAGCTTGGTCGAAATTCAATAAAAAAATCATTCATTTTGAAAAAAAAAGTATATATTTAGTAGATTATACACTGTATCAGCGCTTTACGAGCTCTTCATTTTTCTAGCTAATTGAAAAAATGCAAAATAAATTGAGAAACACGAATATTCGCGCTAAGTGAAATTTCAGTTACCGTCTTTGATAAATTAATTTGACCATGTTCACTAGCGTACACTTCACGGACAAATTCTTCGTAAAACTTTCTTCCGAGAAACATATTTCCCGATAAACTGCAAATCAGACAGACAGACTCAGTTCGGTGGGAAATAAAAAAACTCATGCGAAAAACTTATTTTCTTCAAAAATCACACAGAAAAAAATGCTCAAAAACGCGTACACTATGATAGTTCCCATTTTTAAGTGGGCGGTGACCTACGAAATACATCTTTTGAAAAAAAAACGTTTTTTTGTAATTTGAAAGCACTTATCAAGTTAATGTTTTAACCAATTCATAAGGTTTTTTCCAAAAATCGGAGAAAACAGTTTTGTGCGCCTTGTCAAAGCAAACCTTTTTCAGAAAAAAAAAACTCAATAGCATCAAAATTGTAAAACTAGATCCGATATCCGATTTCATTTTAAGCCAAGTTGACGGCCATGTGGGTGGCCCGTGGTAATCATTATACAAAAATCAAATTAATTATCTGATCCGAGGACTTTTCGAGATTATTTTACAAAAAAGTACATTAAAATTGATCGTATAAAACGCCCGTTATGAACACTTTTCTGATACATTATGTTTGTACACAACAGGTCATAATTGCACACAGATCTAAACTAATTAATAAAGCAAGTAAAGAATACTAATAAAGTGCACTTTCGTAATTTCGGGTTTTATTTGTACACGATATAAACCCGTCCTTAAAATTTGAACTTTATATGACATGGTTTTTTTACCCCACTACAGTTATACAAGAACAATTTCTGGCTCAGTTTTATCAAGTTTTCTTTCCGTAATTATAACTTCTATTTGAACTGAAACTCAGTTCTGAATTTGCCTCAACGAGTAAGTAGTTCAATTTTAGCCAAAGGTTCCTCAAAAATTAACCCATGAGCAGCGTGAAAAGCGTCGGATTGCGCAGCGGGCTCGTAGAGAAATGAAAAAACTCACAGTTCGATTGGAAAGGGAAAGACTTGCGCTCCCACCGGTAAGAGTTATTTTGAAAATTTGGCACACGGTTACGGCGGGTAACTAGGGGTGTACAGCGGATCTGTTTACAAAATTAGAAAGTGTGACCGTCAAGTCAATTTGTTTTTTGGGAGGACACTAGGTCAAGTCATTTTTTGTGAAGCATGTTTTTTGGGAAAAAATCTTTTAAATCATGTCTTATTACGTTTTTTTTGCTTGAAGTTTTGTGCGCGATTATTAAGGTCGTTTTTAACCCGGCCCAACACGTATTCACAAACGGTTGAAAAATCGCATGCAACTGATAAAGGGAGTATTTTTTGAAACTTTTTCGGATCTGAACCAAAACCGGAAGTACCGGTAATTACCTGTTAAAATATGAAAATCGTCATATCTCGACAAAATTTTGGTATACTCCCGTTATTCAAATGCATTTAGTGTTTTAAGGTCTTTGTTACCCAAGACTTTTTAACCATACCCATGCACTTATTTCCATGGCCTTCTAATAATTTTTCTCTTTGTATTTACCAGCTTCAGCTGTATTAACAAACGTTTCTAGAAAATTTCCCGGAGAGAGATCAACTCCGATCATAGACAGCGGCTGATAGAAATTTTTGAAACAAGCCCGGAGCGCATTAAATTGGAAAATTTCGAATCAAAGAGCGAGTCGACCGGGTGGAATTTCAGAAAAATTTTCATTTGGGACGAAGAGAACGAAGTTTATAAATTAGAACGTGGCGTTCTTATTTGTGACCATCCCGATTGTACAAACAAAAGCTTTGCAGAAAAGGTAAATAAGTACAGCATGTTGCCCTATAATTGACGCTTTTGTAAAAAAACATCATCAAATAATTACTTGCAATTAATCCCCTTCAAAGAACCTATTTTAGAGAACGCAACATATGTTTAAAAATAGTACAGGCGTAGTTGGTGATAAGGTCAGTGATTTTGATCGCTATGACGTCAATTTTTTGCAGTAAGGTCATGTCAGTTTTTTAATAAAAATCATGGTTTTTTTCTCCCCCCACGCTGGGTCATTTTTTTATGAAATGAAATGAAATAGAAATCATGTCTTTTCACACTTTTTCATATAAAATTGTCTTTTTGAACTTTTTACCAGCATTCAGGAAAAATGTGAAAAAAATTTCAGGTTCGTTACACCCCCTGCGCCGTTAAGTTTCCACCAAATCGTTCCAAAAACCGGAAACATAACGGCACCGTCGGGAACATAACGGCGCAATGTGTAGGCGATTTGACGGAAATTTGTATGTTCGGAAACATAACGGCTCCTACGGGGCCGTTCTAGGATGTTTAGAATTTCCAAGCACAAAAATGGCGAATGAACCGCCAAACAGAAATAAGAGATAAAATGCCAGAAAAAAAATTAATTTTCATATAGTTTATCGGTGGCTACGTAACCTTAATAAATTTCCATATCTTTTTATTTTGACCGTGTTAGATATTAGGGCCGAAAATATGTCGGGCGGAAACATAACAGCGCAGTGCGTAGGCGTACAAACTGGAAAAAATTTCTCGAAAAAGCGGAAACATAATGGCACCGACGGGGCTGAGCGGAAACATAACGGCCGGAAACATAACGGCGCAGGGGGTGTATAAGGTCAAGTCAGTTTTTTCAATGTGCATTAAGGTCAAGTCAGTTTTTTAGACCTTGACCTTATAACCAACCCCTGTACACATTTTTGGGAAAGTCTTATTTTTTCAACTGGTTAAGTCGGTTAAGTCAGTTCATTATTTGTTTTTGGTCTGACCTTATAACCACACCTGTATTATTTTCACCGAAAATGATGGAACGCGCATCTGGGAGTAAAATACGGCCCAAACTTTATAGTTGTATTATTTTAACACACTTTTCTTAGATCACATTCTGCAAAAGTGGCACCCAGACTTATCGATCAAAAGCACTTCACTATCATTCCAACAGGAATCATGCACAATCTGCCACAGATGAAACTATTCTAATTCTATTTGAAACATAAATCACGAACTGTTACGAGTAGAAATGCCTAATCCAAAACTACGTTGCTCCAACCCGGCTGAGACATTTTTTCTCTAGAAATCATGTATTTATGAAGTTTTTTTTTTACTACAGGCTGGACGGTATAAAAAGCGACCAATTGTTGACAAAAATTCTTGAATACTCTACGACATTTCACGTGTCAACAATTGGTCGCTTTTTATACCGTCCAGTCTGTAGAAGAAGTAAAAGAAATTTTTTGTTATAAAATCTAGTCAGTTTTTAGTGCTTAACTGTATAACCAGCACTACCTGTATTTAGTTAACTTATGCAAAAGTATTATACAGGCAGGGCCCCTGACTCAGGGGTCTCTAGGTGTGCATTTTCGATTTCCGAAAAATGTGCACATCTAGAAAGCGCATCTAGAGATCCCTGACTGTAATACACGTTTCCTTCGTTTGTAAATACGCGTTATGCAAAAGTGGCAACCAGCCATAGCAGACTGCACTTCTTCACAACCATTGCAGCAAGAATCATGACTCATGAGTTATGAATCATAACTTATGATTGGTACGTTCAAACTGAAAAGTTGATGATTCATGACCCGAATTCAATTCTAAGCATATGATAGATACTG
>SCLG01000482.1:74890-93226 GCA_004367875.1 Oikopleura albicans | reverse complement strand
ATATAATTATTAAATAATTTAATTAGACTACCTAACCATATGAATTAACAGCATTTGATTTAACAGTTTGCTTTTGAATTAACAATTTGCATTAACACTTTAATAAATAAATAAAATCCAGAATTTCAACCTACGCAGTACCCATTTGTCTTAACAGTATGCATTTGAATTAACACTTAAATAAAATTCCAGGATTTCAACCTACGCACTGCCCATTTGAATGAGCACGTTTTTTTAGTTGTATTCTAAGTTCAAATGGCTAGGTCGTATAATTAAATTATTAATTGTTAATAATGATATAATATAATAATAATACCGACTATATGCCACATATAATATTGGTCAATTTCCAAAAGAACAATGCGGATAAAGTAGAATTGGTTGAAAGTTATACCACTTTTTGTTTATACAAAATCAACTTTATAAAAATTGAAAGTTCTAAAAATAAAAATGTTGATTATATTTTATTATAAACTTATTTTGAAAATTATCTTTTTTTTAAATCCATCATGGGTTGCGTATGTACACCTCCTGACGTGTTATCTTACCACCAGTTTACCAAGATTAGAATATCATAACACTTATCTTACGAAAGTATAACCCGCCAGGTGGAGTATACAGTATATTGTACAGTAAGTATATTTTGACGACGGTTGAGATGGGTTTCGTCAAAATAAACCGGTGCCATCATAGTATGTAAAGTGCATTTCTGGTATTTTCTATGAACATATATATTCTATAAGAAATCTCAGAGATGCACTTAACATACTATGATGGCACCGGTTTATTTCGATGAAAGTCGAAATGCCATCTACAGTCCAGATTAATCTTTGTCCGGTGCGTATGAATTTCATACTATGAAGCTAATTCTTTCAAAAATTAGCTTATTAGCACTCGAATGTTCTCGATTAAATTACGACAGCTTTTAAATGTAAAAATCGTAACAAATGAAAAAAAATACACGTTTTTGGCCCAAAAGTTACGTGAGCGAAATTTGAATTGTAAATTAGTACTCTGTCATATTTGTCATGCAGAGAATTTTAGCATATTTATTTTGTTAAAAAAGTAAACAATTAAATTTTCACGCCCAGAACGCAGCATAATTTCGGATGAGTTCAATTGAGAAAAAAAATGCAAACCATGACAATTATTACGATTTTACTTGTAATAATTGACATATTTGCATTTTCAAGTTCAAAAAAAGACCGTTTAGAGTACGTTACCGTTAAACACGATAAAAAATTAACCCGTGGCGGCATGAGCCAATTTTTCGATTGATTGATCCTTGAATTTTATCCTTCGCTAATTTAACCCCCACAAGAAGTGTTGATGCGCTATCAAACTATTTTCGATTCTGACACGTTTTCCTCAGAGGGTTTTTATTAAAAATATTTTGGTGGACTTTGAGAACTCAGTAAGATAATACTGTATTAAAAATTATAATACACAATTATGAGACCTAGCTCGTGGGAGTTAGGATATTTTACATAAAAATTATGATAAAAACGACTCTCAAAATAAGAGTTTTTCTTGACTATTTTTTACAACTTTCAGAGCATCCAGGACGCCGTATAGGCCGTCTGGAGCGCACGAGTTAAATAGATAAAAAAACACAATAAAAGACGAATTTTAACAAATGACGAAAATGTGGCATTTTTAATGAATGTACATTGTCATACATTCCAATTAGACAATATGTAACACAGCCAGGTAATACACCTGTCATTTTTTCATTAAAAAAAAAATAAAAAAGTGCAAGATTGTAAAATCGAGATTTTTTATTGAAACGAAAACGAAACAGTAAATCAAAATGATAAATGGGCCAATATTAAAATATGGGTTAGATTTCAATTTACGATGTCATATTTATACAGTCGTTGTCCGCGAAACGGCTTTAAAAACGCACCCGTTTAGGGCAGATTTGTAATTTTTAGCGTTGAAAAACCTGAGGGGCCATTTTCGGCCAAGGTTTAAGACAGATCGTTTTGTCAAAAATTTTTTTGCCCTTAATTAAAAAAAACGAGATTGCCGGTATTTTTACTCAATTTTAGATACCGGAAGTCTGGTAAAAACGGTTAAAATTTCCGGTTTCTCCAATTTCGCTAAATTTACTAGGGCTCGGCACGAATGGCTTTGGCACATGGCTTGTCTTGGCTGGGCTTTTTGTGTGCCAAGCCAAGCCAATTTTTTTCGGCGGGTCAAAAAAGCCAAGCCGAGCCAAAATTTTTCAAGAGGGGAAAAAGCCAAGCCAAGTCAATGAAAATGCCTGGCTTTGCCGAGCCCTGAAATTTACAGCAGTTTTTAACCTCAAGGAACACGATTATGAATTTATTTTTTTTCTTGAAAGTCCTGTAGAGTTTTCCCAACCAGGCCACCGCTTATAACAATAATATTAGCCAGTTTTCAATTTGAGTTTTCAGTTTAAAATTTGTACATCCAACAAAATCGCTACGCTCTTTTTTTGAAATGGGAATTTATTGGTTGACAAGATCACACATAATATTATGTAGATTGAAAACATTGAACTTCGATCGCATAATTTTAGCGATCATTTTGGGTCACTTTATTTTTGCTGATTTTAACTAGAATTATACTCTAAAACTAGGTCAATAGTGCATAAGGCTTAGGAAATATTTAGTAGAAATAACACTCGACCATAAATGTACTCATCTTTCAATAATTCTCATTTTGACATACGAAATTTTTAAACAAATACATAAAAATGTATACAAACGAGATAAATTAACGTATGAATTTTTCGAGTGAACATTTTGCCTGTTAACGTTTCTGCGGTTAACTCTCAAAGGTCGGCGATAACCGAGAGCGCCGCTAACGATAATTGGGCAATTTTAAACGAAAATTATTTTATTTTTTTTTAAGTTAGTGGTCAGAGAAATTATCCGGTACACGACGACATTTGAGAGTTAATGTGATAATTCAAACATTTCTTAAATACACATAAAGTAGGCTTCATTAAAGCCTCAACATATTACAGTCATTACTCCTTTTTGGGACACTCCTTTGTTGGAGAATTGCTCCTTTATAGTACGCTTTTTTGGCCAAAATTCTACTAGAAAAATGATCCTTTTTGTGACGATGCTCCGTTTTCGGACGCTGTTTTCGAGAACCGAAAACGTCCCAAAAAAGAAGTAAGGACTGTATACAGTCTAGGCGTTAATAAATTAAATGACAGATCTAAAAATGCTACATGCCTTAACCATTTATCGGACGCTCATTTATCAGACGCTTACTCATTTATCGGACGCTTTTTTGGCCAAAATGGGGTCATTCTAATAAAAATTGACCTTGTTTGTGACTATGCTAATTTATCGGACGCCTTTTTCGAGAACCGAAAACGTCCGATAAATGGTTAGGGACTGTATATCAACTGCATACAAAAAACCGATCGGGGATAACTCTTATCGCTTTTGAGCTATTACGGAAATAAATGAAACAGTCCCATATAGCACTGTCGGGAGCGAAGGAGTTAACGCGTTTGCGCTCGGTATAACTGGTTAATGCTATATATTTTCATTATTTTGATGTCGCATAGCCGCGCAACGTTCTTTTTTGTGTTTCTTTATTTTATTAGTAGTTGTTTTGTTGCAAGTGAAAATGTAACCGCGGGCAAATCAATAGCACTATACAAAATTTTGATCTTGAATAATTTGACAATGGAGGGTGACCAATTTACGGCGTGAGTTTAAAAAAGATTAAGAGATAATGGGACATTTTTGGTGGATTATAAACTAAATAACAGTTTTTGTAGAGAAATATATGTGTAGGTCTCTTCAAGTTTTTTAAAGTGTAAATTATACCCAGAAATTCAATTTCGGTATGAATTAGTAAACAACTATTTCGCTGTCTTTGCCTACGCAATTATTGGTTGAATGCGTGGGCGGGACGCAATCAAAGAATTGGTTTGTTTATGTGATGTGTTACATCATACACTTTTTAGGGAAATCGTACTCTCATATTGAATATTACCCACCCTCAACTTTTCGAGAAAATTCGATTGACGGTATTTTTTTGCGTAGGTTGGAGATTTCAAACAGCTCTCTAGGGGGCCCTGGTGGCCCAAATCAATTTCTGAATAGTCAGATCCACGTAGTTTGAGCTCTACAACTTGGTTTTACCAGTTTTTTTGAATTATTGCGAATTATTGTGAATTTTTTAAGTGTGTCTATAAACACGCATTTTCCCCTCAGCTTCCCAAAAACTCCTTCCCCCTGAGAGTTAAAACAGAATTAGGCATGTAAGACTTAGATTGTAAGTAAGTTATAAGGTCTATTATTTTTTCTACAACAATTGGCTGCGGCACAAAATTAAAAACTTCCGCTGGAGTCGACGGCGTATTTTTTATCAAAAGATGTATTAGACGCACAGCGGGTTATTTGAAAACATATTCTTAGATGTGACATCCCATCATTGAATATTGATTATTGAACTCTACAATCGCTATTAATATTCAATCTGTTCAATATATGATCGTGCCGCTGTCATTTCATTTCGGTTGCATTGATTCAACCATGTTTAAGGATCTGCTAGAGCCAAATTGTGTTTAAATAGTGGCTGTCATGAACCGTTTTGATAATAATAAACACTCGGAATTTGAGCGCGACACAGCTCAGGTTCACTAATTAATTTCAAAAAAATGTTGATTAACTCTTAGGGGGAAGGAGTTTTTGGGAACCCGTAGGGGGAAAATGCGTGTAAATAAACACGCACTTAAAAAAATCACATTAATTCGCAACAATTCAAAAAACTGGTAAAGCCAAGTTGTAGAGCTCGACAAACTACGTCGATCTGACTATTCAGAAATTGATCTGGGCCACCAGAGCCCCCCAGAGAGCCGTTTGAAATCTCCAACCTACGCAAAAAACACCGTCAATCGAATTTTCTCGAAAAGTTGAGGGGAGGTCACCAATACCCGTTGTGACCTACGGGGCCTCCATATGCCTTAAATCGACGAAAAAACCCCGTTGCGTGTCAATTTATACGCACTTCCCCCCGGGAGTTAAAAAAATAGTTTTTATTAAAAATAGTTTGGGAGATATATTCTGGATTTCTTATACACTCCTTGAGGGTTTATGTGCCCATTTCGCGAGCTGAAAAGTGGGCACATAAACCCTCATGCGTGGGCGGGATTCGTGGAAAACTTTTCCTCAAAAACTGGGCACATAAACCATCCATCGGGGCTAAGTGGGCACATAAACCCCGGGCACATAAACCCTCAAGGAGTGTACATTTTATGGGGGTTACTCACACTCAATGTTTCGCCGAAAATCCATCATAAACATTGAACCACTAAAATCCTTAGTACAGTCCTTAATTCCATAACGGCCGTTTTTGGTTCTCAAAAAAAGCGGCCGTTATGGGGTAAACGGCCGTTTTTGGACGAAAAAAGCGGCCGTTATGGGATAAACGGCCGTTATGGAAGCGCCCCTGATGGAATCAAAGACTGTATTACAAATGTGTCAAATGTTGACTGTCTGACTATCACGTCAGTCGAATTTTTTTGAAGCGCGTCAGAATTTGTACAGCGAGTGTATTTTCTGATTTTCGTGAAAAAGCGCACGTGCTCAATTTTTCTCATTGAAAATTATGGTCAATTCAAAATATTTAAGGATATCTGTTAAATATGATTTTACAGAATATTAAATAGAAATGTTGTTTTAAATTATTAGTTTTGTTTCAGTTTATCAAATAGCAAGCATTAATATCATTAAGAAATTTGGTTATATTAACCCTCAGAGACATGCTCTCGAATGCACCGTTTCATTTGTGGTCATTCTTGAACATATTTTGCGTCGATATTATTTTCATCTTAACCTGTGGTGTCCGCGAAGCGAGTGAGTATAGACTTTGCATGTAAGTAACTTTCTTTTGAATAACATATTATAAATATGAATTATAAAAAATAATAATTTGGTTTTTCGCTCTTACCTTATGCACTAAAATCAAGTGTTTTCCCAAATTTAATGTTTCCCACCGAGCGCGGCGATTAACACCTTTTGAAATACTAAAACGGCCACAATTGGCATTTTTTCCTCAACGGTCTCCACAGGTTAAAATTGTACATCAATTTGACCACTACGAGATTGGAAATTATCAGAATTTCCCTTGCTATTTCTAAAAAAAATTACGGTTAATATGACGTTAATAAACTATTAAAATATATAGTTTTGGAGGTCTTAGAAAAACTGGGTCAAAATTAATCAGAAGTAAGATGTTGCCTATACTTAGTTTTGGGCACAACAAATTATTGACAAATTATGACAGCTTTGAATTCGTTAGTAGGGTAAGTTAAAGGCACACTAATGGTTTTCAGAAAAAAAAACTATGTACTATGTGATACAAAAACCTGTAGTATACATATGTATATATCGTTAGAAAACTGATACATTTAAACTAGAGAAAAATAACCCGTTTGAGACTTTTGAGACTTTTCTGGACGAAAAAAATAGAATTCTCTGAAACTCACATATATGATGCAGTTTGATGCGTAGATTACGTTGGTGAAATAAAAAATTTGAAAGAGGAGACACGTTTTGGCGCTAGAGAGCATTTTAGAGACCAAAAGTACCCTTCACTGTGAACCACTGACAGACGTCACGTGACGTCATAGGTGGCATTTTTTTGTGCGAAGTTGTTTATTGCATATTCGCGTTTTGGGAAACTTGAGAAATCAAGCTTTAATTTTTGGTAATCCAATGCGAAATACCCAGCGTCTCACTTCAAATCCGGGCGTTTTATTTTTCTTTTTTTTCTATTTTTTCTTACACTGAATTGTCAGGTTCAAGCTTGAATTATTATTCAATTATATTATACAGTTTTCGCCGCTGATTTTTTCACAATTAGACGCATGCAGATTTTTTTTAAGGATCATGAGGATTGTTCACTGAGAAGGGTTCCACACCCGTTAGAATTTTAAGGTTTTCTTGTGATGAATTATGTGTTACGCAGGTTTAAACTGTGACACTCGTAAACTAATCTTAACAATGAAAAGGTGAATAGTTGTAATAATAATTCCGGGTTTTTGCGTCTGGCAGTCTATCTACCGACCTTTAGACCGTGTTTATAGTCGAAAGTGAACATATTAAAATTGCTCGAGCTATGTTTTACATAAATTAAATTGAGATCATGATCTTTGGGTTCATGTTATCGTATATTTTCCGAAAGCACAACCTAAAAATGGAGAAATATGAAAACGGACAAATATGAAAACGGACAAACCTGAAAACGGAAAATTTTTTCTCTGTTTACAGGTTTCTCCGTTTTCGTGTTTCTCTGTTTTCAGTTTTTTCCGTTTTTGTCGGGATTTAGTCGGAAAATGGCGAAAATTTTAAATTATTCGATTTTTTTTAAATTTTCTCCACTTTCTGATTTCTCCCTTTTCATAACTGAATTCGCGACTATCGTCGTAAAAAATATTTTTTCAGGAAATCGTTGAATTATTGCTTTTAATTTTCAGGATATATTTTGAGTTTTAAATAAATCCTGAAAATAAAAAAACAATAATTCAACGATTTCCTGAAAAACCAAGTTTTTTTACGACGCGAAATTAATTATGCGAAATAAGTATTTTTACACGTTGGCCCTCAAAATTGCAATCTTTCTATAAAACTCTTTTACACAAGATCGAACAAATATTAACACTTTTCGTCATTCAACTGCCGGGATTCCATTATTCGCTTTTTAGGAAATGTGGTCATGTAGATATTCTCAACGGGAACGCTTTACCCTACTTCGCCAAGAAAAGTTTTAGAAAAAAAAGTGCTCAACTCGGCTGACCTGACGACCAAAAAATAGATATAAAATGTAAGAGAAAAATTAATAAAAGCTGATTTTGAATTATGTATTATGTGTGTTAACCCAAAACGGGCAAATTTTATTTACATTTCCCATATAAGCTGTATATCATATATGCTAACGTCGAGTTATCATATGGGGTAGATTTTGTAGGCACAAGCTGATTTGTGCTAAAGCAGAAAACCGTGAAACATACTTTCGCTCTTTTCTGTTTTCGCCCAAATCAGGTTGTGCCGATTTTATACTCTTCATCCTTAAGGATCTCAAACCAAACCGGTGCCGGAAAGATTCATAATCTCGGTTTGACACCCTTAAGGATGAAGAGTATAAAATCGGCACAACCTGATTTGGGCGAAAACAGAAAAGTAATTTATTGCCCTTACGGCACCGTGGTCTTTACGCCAAAACCGTTTTTTCTCAGAATTTCGGCGTAAAACTTTTACTGAAAAAGTAAAACTTTATAAAACGTTTTTTCTCTGGCCTAACAGATTTACGAAGCCCACTAAGTACACTTTTACGCTCTTGAACTCTCCGAAAATGCAAGCTGTTCAATACAACTTTGAACGAAGCAGTACAAATATTAACATTTTTTCTCATTTATTATCTGCTGGTACGCTCCGTTACATTACACTGACCTTACCTTACTGTCAGTCCCAGACAAACAATTTCAAAAAGAACTAAATGACAATCATATTAAATTCAGGTCATTTTTTACGATTTTTACATTTTGCAGTCTCAGAGTGCGATTTGTCCGAATAATAATAGTGTTTTTTTTTTCCTTTGATTTTTACATTTTTTACTAGAATTAAAATGAAAAAATAAACCGAGAATTATTTTTTTTAGTTTCACTGTTTATATCACAATGGGGATTATTTGAGGCTTTGAAAAAATCGTACGTTTATTTTATAATCGATAAAAAACATAAAATTGGAATAAGCGGAAGATGGTTTTGCGGAGGTATGTTCAAAAATAAAATATGGGACTGTATATTATATATCGTAGATATCATGCGGTATGTTTTATATTGTTTTGCTGCAACTTGCTTTTTGTTATTTTAATAGTTTGGCAAAACCGACATTAATCGCTCTAGCGCGCTATAGCGGTGGTTTTATTGAAAATGCTTGGGCGGATTCATCGTTTGGTTGAAAAGCCATACATTTTTTGGAGTTATAGAAATTCTAGAAATTTTAGATGTTTTGGGTGGAAAACTTGTAGACTTGATCAAGCTGGTCGAAATATCGAAATTTATAGCAGTTCTGTGTCATAATAATCGTAAACAATCTATTGGTTGTCCGTAATGAAAAAAGTTTCTTTTTTTTATTTCTAGAAAGCTTTGTTCGGCAAGGTTAGTCGTTTTAGTTATTTTATCACGGACAATTAGCGGGTTATATCAAATATTTTTCCTATTTCCTACTTTGGGAAGTTCCCAGTGGAGACCGCCCTCAGAAGATTCCAGATATGGTATACAGTCAGGGGTCTCTCGAGGTGCACCTATTTTATGCGAATATCTTGTTATATTCATAATATAATTTATTTATCTGATATTTCGGCATTACGCCATTTTCAAAGATTTTTTGCGACTGAATATCAGATAAATAAATTATATTATGAATAAATGGAAATCTCAATCTACAAATGGTTATTATCTTGTTATATGTCTAAAAAACGTAAATATAAAGAGATATTCACATAAAAGTGGTGCACATCGAGAGACCCGTGACTGTAGTTAAGTTTCTGAAAACAAAAACCTCGAAATGCTAAAAACTTCGTGGGGCTACTTGGCCAGATCTACAAGCCTACATAGCTAGAAATATATAAACTAAAGATTTACCGTGTTGTAAGAAAATGGTGATTGACAATGACTCATTGCACTGAGATTATTGGTCTGGGCGTGAACTCGAACTTGATATTTCAAACTAAACTTTTTACAGTCCTCGTCCCCGGAACGGTTGTCTCGAAAACCACCCGTTTCGGGGACGAGGACTGTAGTACCCGGATAAAAAATAACGTAATATCTACGGAGGTTCATTGTGGAATCTCGGAGGGAGCGCTTCAATTGGTACTGGAGCTTATTTTGGTACTAAAGCTTCTTTTGGTACTGAAGCTTCTTTTGGTACTGGCGAAAGAAATTCAGTACCAATTGAAGCGCTCCCATCTCGGACACCATATCCCACATTTTTGTAGAAACAGATATTTTTAACCCACTAACACCAGTAACAAAACTTTACGACTGAATATTTTTGTCCGAAATCGACTCCATTTAGAGGAATCGGTAAAAGTCTTTAAAAACTAAAGTTGGACGACTTTTGCCAGTTTTCACAACACTTCAGTAATTCAAATTATATCTTTTGGTACCGGGTTATTTTGGCCAATGTTGCGTTTAGAAAATCTGAAAAAAGCTATACTAACGTGAACGTGTTTGTAATGTCACTTTTAACGACACTTTTATTTCAAAAATTTCATTCGGTTTTCGGCGCAACGTGTCAATAACCCGGTTGCCTATTGTTAGGACAAATGGTGACCGTGTAGGGTGCCCACCTTTGATCGGATCGTGAGATTGTTTGGTCACCGTCTTTTTTTTTTGGGCGAAAAGGTAATTCGCCAAAATTTTTCTACTTCAGAAGGAAAAATTGGACTGATTACCCTTTCGCCCAAGAACAAAAAAAGACCGATTTAAACGGTGCCCATTGTTTTCTCATGATAAGCGTTCGATGGTCAGGAACTTAGTGATTTTGGTTTAAAATTAGTGCTTTTGGTTGAAAAATTAGTTTTTGAAAAATTAGTTTTTGACAATATGGCTCCTACTAAACGATGTATTCCGAACCGTTCCAGACGCACCAAACTAATTTGTACATTTTAGGGAGATGGCAACAGAGGAAGAAATTCTTTCCAAATTGGAAACTTTTGGTTTTTCATTTTGGCTTTGCAATTCGACCATCTGGTTTATTGTATTTTTATGTTCCACTTATAAAATACAACCGTATTTTCTGGAAAAATCAGGTTTGAAGATTTTTGACGCAACATTTTTAAGGCTAAATTTTTTATGAAATGCACTCCATGCGGGCAGCGTCCGAATCGGTCTCTTTTATTTTGGGGCGAAAGATAAATCCGCCAAAATTTGGAGTGGGGTACTTTCGCGACTACAAAATGTCCTGGCGAATCGATGTTTAATATTATGGTTTCGCGACCACATGGTCGCGAAATGGTGTTTTAAACAAGGTTTCACGACCATTTTTTTCTACTTAAAAACAGTGGCCGCAAAACCATATTTTGAACAACGATTCGCGACCAAATGGTGTGGTCGCGAAAGTACCCTTCACCCGAAATTTCCCCCTTTTGAGCATTCTCATTGGCCTGAAATGGAGAAATTTCGGTGTCTTACGCTTTCGCCGCAAAAGAAAAGAGACCGATTCAGACGGTGCCTCCATGCGCATCAAATTATAAACTTGAGATACATAACGGCGCAGGTGGTGAAATTTTGTCTTTTTACAAAAAAAAAACTTTCGAAAAATCTGATGTGTTTTTCAAAAAAAAAATATTTCTTAACTTGTGTTTACTTTTTGTTGTTGCTAAAAACTTATTACTTTAGAAATTTTCGATTTTTAATACTTCCAAATTTTGATCCCCTGCTTGCCCAATTAGGCATCAAGGGTTTTCGAAGAAAACGTTTTTCGGAGAAAGGCCACAATAGGCCCCTCAAGAGGGGCCAGGGTTGCAAAAATCGACAACCGACGTGTGTCCATAAAGGACAAAAGAACAAAAAGATTTTTAAAGCCCTGGACCCTCCTTACCGACCTCCAGTGGTCTTTCTCCGAAAAACGTTTTCTCCTAAAACCCGCGATGACGCCCAATTACAGGGTCAAGTCAGTTTTTCCAGTTTGACCATATAACCACACCCTGTAGGTTTCAAGTCATGGTGAATATGAAAAAATATGTTTATATTAAGACGGGCGCATCGGGAAATGGTATCGATCGGTTTCAACTGCCAATCAGATTAATGGAACGTCAATGACATCGTCGACAATTCATGCGATCATATCACTTGTAATGGCATTTTACATCGTCTTTTTAGATGACAAGTAAGTCTTTTAAAGATTATATTATTTCTAGGGTGTTTCCCACTCTTAAGCACTTTATGTCAACACACATGATAACATCAACTTAATCCGTGAATAGGGCAGGGCCAAATATTCCCGACTCAAATTCAAACATAATAAAATGGACACAGTCAATGTCGCTGGGCTACTTCCTGGCCGATCTCATCGTACTTGTCCACACGAGGGAGCTAGGTGGCACTTATCCAATACTCATTCATCACGTCATGGCTGTCAGTGCATATATTATTGGATTGGTATGTTTTGCGTAATATATTTTTATATCTTTATATTTCATGATTATTATATTTTACTCAACAATCATACAAACACGGGGTTTTTGGGAAAATACTGGTTTAAGACTTCAATTTGAAGTACAAAAAATTAAGATACACCCCATGCGCTGTTATATTGCAGATTTTCCCATTCGCTCCGTTATCTTGCGGATTTATTTGAGCCTTTTTTCCAGGAGTCCCTATGTTTATGTGCTAAGCACTGCGCTGTTATCTTGCAGGTCTCCCCGTTCGATTCGTTATCCTGCAAATTTTTTTCAGGCGAAAGTTGCAAGATAACAGCGCAGGGGGTGTAACCCGAAAAATCCTCGGTATTGTATCTAAGTTTTTTCTGGGGTCCAAGGCAAAACTTTAAGTTAAATTATATTACTCATTCGGCGCGCAGTTAACGGGCAGTAAAATAATTTGGAATACCTGCCCGTTAAGTGCGCACCCTGTGTAATGGAAAATTTTGAAAATAATGTTTGACCCCGCTTTGGCCACTTTTGTACTTTAAAGGAAGTAAATTTCAAATAATACCCTACTGGGTACATTTAGTAAATTTACTGCCTTTAAAGTCCAAAAGTGGCCAAAGCGGGGTCAAACATTATTTTCAAAATTTTCAAATACACAGGATGCGCAGTTAACGTGCAGGTTTTCAAAATTATTTTACTTCCCGTAATAGGGTTTTATTATATGGTTTTTATGCGAGATTTTGAACAAAAAAAATAAATTATTTTTAGTATTATAATCAATTGGGATGGTACAGTGCATTCAGATTAATGTCTGAATTTTCAACGCCATTTGTCAATTTCAGGTAACCATGTTTAATTTTTTCACCAGAAATTATTGCCTTCATAGCGCACGCTGAGTAGCAGAATTTAATAAAAAAATGACAAGTTAATAAAAGTGCCCCAAGGCTCGCTACAACAGGTGTCATTTTAACGAAAAATTATTCGACACTAAAAATGAATTTTTGTCGATTTTTGATAAAAAAATGGAAATTTTTGATAAAAAAATGGACCTTTCATCATTAAAATAATAATTACTATAATTACTAATTTTAGGTGGCAGTTATATGCCATTGGAATGAAGAATACGAAGAGATATAAAGTAAATGGCATTTTAATGACAGCATCGTTTTTCTTGTCCAGAATTTTGTCGTTTCCATTCTATTGGTACTTTGTTGCCCAAAACATTGGTACCGAACCATTTCAAAAGTAAGTCTTGTTGCTTTTCAAAATTACATGTTTTTTATCTGCACAGTTCGAATTGGTATTTAGTACAAACTGGATAACTTCTAATACGAATGAAATATTATACACCAGGTGCGCAGTTATCAAGCAGGTTTCGCGACAAAGAAACATGCCTGATAACTGCGCAGGGCGTAGGCGGGATAGGGGAAATGGATGTAAAGAAGCTGCCTGATAACAGCACGAGCGGGGAATTTCGTGCCTGATAACTGCGCGCCAACCTGCCTGATAACTGCGCACCCGGTGTATAAAGAAAGGGGAATATATATACATGTATAGAAATTTTATGGCCAAATAAATATTCTTTGGAGTAGATTTTTTCAATGAAACATGTAATATGTTAAAATATGTCATACACAACTCCTTGCGTTAAGGCAACGGATGTGCCCCGCCCCCCCAAAAAAACTTTGTGTTAACACACGTTGCGTTAACCCAAAAAAGTGGTGTTCAAAAAAGCGTTGCGTTAACGCAAGGAGTGGTGTATATGACATCCAGAGGTCCAGAGGTTTATTTTTTTTTGTACCCTACACTTTACGGAAAAAGGGTACTGAAAATTTGTACCCGAGTTTACCCGAGCAAAAATAAATGTTTACCCTTCCATTCCCTACCATTGTAACTTACCCGTGTTAAACCTTGTCCGCCGACAATGGTACAAAATCTCCCGACCTTTCCTATATTTACCACGTAAGAAGTTATTTAGTTTTTACTTTATACCAATTTAAGCTATACCAATTTAAGCTATGCATCCGTACCGTAAAATCTAACCGCTAGCTGCAGCTTTGCGCGTCATTAAGTTATGTACAGTCATGTTCCCCTTTTTATTGGTATTGATCTTTGGGGTAAAAAATCAAATTTGCAAGTGTCCATTAAAAGGTACATGACTGTATATAAAGTGTAATGCAATTGGGTGGCTTTGGTGAGCAGCTTCATAAACCTAAGCCATGAATTGGGAAAAATGTGTTTTAATCCCCCCATTTTTCCTCATGTATGAAAATCGCGTGTAATATTATATGAATCAAGGTTGTTACCATACTGTATGTTCGCCGTTAGGAAAAATGTTTTTTCGGAGAAAGTAAAAAAAAGTTTTTCTGAGAAAATACAAAAAAAACGTTTGGGAGAAAATACAAAAAACATTTCTGAGAAAATACAAAGAAAATAATATAAAAGCGTTTTTCGGAGAAAATACAAAAAAAAACGTTTTCCGGCCAAAATACAAAATATTGTTTTTCTGATGAAATATTTATAATTAATCTACCGAGCTAGGTCTAGCTGTATAATGTTATTTTTCCAAAAAAGCGTTTTTTGGAATTTTTTTTTTCGAAAAACGTTTTCTCCGATTAACCGCGGTACCGTATATTCTCTGCATCAGAAATAATATATTTTATTATTTCGTTGAATAATTCTTGTATGTAGTAGGCTTTTCGGCCCTAAGACGTCAATGTAAGTAATTTATTACCAGTGGCACCGTGATAGGGTCATTACGGGTGTTTTTAAAATTGGGTGTCAAAACTAAAATACTGAATTATTTTTTATAATTTTAGCAGGACTTAACCAAAAAGCAATGTTTGGCCCCATAAGTTTTTAACTTGTGCTAACTTTTATTTTAAGGAAATAAAAATTATCTGAAACTCAGTTTGAACATTAACCCATGAGCTCTAAAATGTAAAAGTGTCCGATCTTATTAGCCTATAGGCTATAGGCTATAGCGCTTAATTACGGATTGCTTTACAAAGGGTCTTGTACTAAGGGGCAGTTTTTACCTAAAATATTCAAATTAACCCGACACCGTACAGTGTCAACAAAAGTGGTGACATCGCTAGTTTTCACTAATTAGCTCAGCCTTAATTGTTATTTAAAAAACGATTTTTAGACTTTATTTTAAATGTGAATTTGAATTGGAAACAAAAAAAAAATTTTTTTTTAATGCGTCGTTTTGTTTTTGAGGCGCTATTTGGTACAGGTCCTTTTGCATAAAAACTGTCCTTTTTCGACATCATTGCTAGTTCTTCTACATGATGATCTGTTTTTACACTTTAATTCCAAAATTGCCCCACTAGTATTCAAACGCCGAGCGTTTACATTTTTTCAACATATGTGTTGACACTGTACGGTCCCGGAGTAGTACTTTACGTACGGTCCAGGGTTAAGGGACGCATTTTTTAAATTTAAATTAAGGAGGGGTCAGTCGATTTGTTTACAAAGTGTACATTGGGGGAAACCGCTATAAAATCTGTTCTACAAAAGCGATTGCATTAATTTTTGTGTTGTATTATAAGAACACAGATTCTACTTCAACACAGATGTATTTTGATTTTTCTTATTGTCACTACGAAGCGTCCACTAGAACTTGAACATCACATTATGATCAACTTAGAGATTAAAAAACAAGTTAACANACCTCGTCCCAAAAAATGTGCACAAGTAGAAAGTCGTTTGATCAAACTTGGGTCTGAAAAACGTGCACAACCAGGCAGTTTTGTAAAATTTCCTGAAAAAGTGCTCAACTAGGCAGTCGTGCTCAACTAGAAGGTGCTCAAGTAGAAGGTCGGGACTGTAATTTGCTTAGCCAGTGGCACCGTGATCGGGTCATTACGGGTGTTTTTTAACGTTTAAATATTGGGTGTCAAAACTAAAATACTGAATTATTTTTATAATTTTAACAGGACTTAACCAAAAACCAATGCTTGGCCCCATAAGTTTTAAACTTACGATAAATTTTATTATAAGGAATAAAAATTATCTAAACCCCAGTTTTAACATTAACCCATGAGCTCTAAAATTTAAAACTGTCGGATCTTATTTGCCTATAGGCTATAGGCTATAGCGCTTAATTACGGATTGCTTTATAAAGGGGTCTCATACAAAGGGGCATTTTTTACCTAAAATGTTCAAATTAACCCGACACCGTACAGCGTCAACAAAAGTGGTGACATCGCTAGTTTTCACTAATTATCTCAGCCTCTGATTGTTATTAAAAAAACGATTTTTAGACTTTATTTTTTTTTTGTAATGCGTCGTTTTGTTTTGGAGGCGCTATTTGGTACAGGTCCTTTTGTATAAAAACTGCCCTTTTTCGACATCATTGCTAGTTTTTCTAACTTATCTCGAAAACGGGATTATATATGATGATCTGTTTTTTTACACTTGGATTCCAAAATTGCCCCACTAGTATTCAAACGCCGAGCGCTTACATTTTGTCAACATATGTGTTGACACTGTACGGTCCCGGCGTAGTACTTTACGTACGGTCCAGGGTTAAGGGACGCATTTTCTAAAAAATGATTTTAATTAAGGGTCAAATGTGGAGTGTGTTCATAAAGAGCAAACTGTCCCTTAATGTGAGACCCCCCTGTGTTCATATAAAAAACTGTTTTTGACAAGATTTTTATGGCTCAGTGACTAATCAATATTTTTTATATAACACCCGCGGTCTGGAACCCAGCCGTTTTAGAAATATAAATTACTAGTAGACTAGATGGTGGCATTCTATTATGATATTATTCACTATCAATAATCGAGTTTATCTAAAACACCATGTGTGCACTTAACTTAACGCACTAGTCGAAGCGCTGATATTAAACCGCTAACTTAATTGCACACACGTTAACAGTTAATTGATATACAAATTATATTTGATTATAAATACAAATTTTGATTGATTACACTCTACATTAATAACACCGATTTTTAGCATTGCGAACATTCTGAGAATATTTTGGCTCTTGGTTCCGGCCATGTTGGACGTTCTCAACAGCTACTGGTTTTACAAAATGATGAAGGGGTTAATTAAGGCTCTCAAGGTAAAAATTATTATATATTTTATAAAAAATGTCTATTACAGTCCTTACTCTCATATGGGTTCCTTTGATTCCGGACAATTCGCCCTTAATTTTCTATTCGGGCATTTTTGAGACATTTTCATAAAAGTGTTCCTAATGGGAGTAATGACTGTAAGTTGTTGTTTGATAGTACCACGAATATGTTCAACCAGGTGGTCGCCACCTTTAACTGATTTATATCTGTAACAAAAAAATGTGAGATCTTCCATATTATATTTCATATTACAGTCCTTACTCCTTTTTCAGACGATTGCTCTTTTTGGGGACGCTTTTTCGGCCAAAATGGGCCATTCTAAAAGAAAACTGATCCTTTTTTCGGACGCTATTTTCGAGAACCGAAAACGTCCGAAAAGGAAGTAAGGACTGTATATTATATTTATATACAGTGGTTAACTATTCCATAACACCTATTTTTGAAATTTTAAATTTTTTAAATAAAAAAAAATTCGTTTAATTTTAGTCACCTCCAAAACCGGTTTCAGCGGTAGGACCTGAAGCAAATTTAACATGGGACATCGTTAAATACATTTATTCCGTAAAATAATGAAATTCCCGTTATTTTAAATTTGGATAAATAGTTGTGGACATCTACGGGTTAATTGTATGTAAAAATGTACATACAAATATATACACAAAAACACCTGGGTAGCTAATTGTTAATACTAACGCAGTAGATGAGTATGTACGGAATTTTTGAAAAAAAAAGAAATTCTAAAATCAAATTGTATGTACATATACAAACAAACAAACAAACATATATAATCAAACGACTGCGCTGTCCATGGGCACCGCGGTCTCCGAGAAAACGATTTTTGGTCACATGCCATCAATTTATTGGCAGTGTTGGAAAAGTTGGCCAACGCTCGCAACGCGTTGGGAATAAAATTTGCTCAACGTTCCCAACTCGTTGGTTGGGCATTGGCCAACTAAGCCGGTAAAAATAATTTTCCTTAAATCAAAAACATTACAAGGGGTACTTTATGTTATAACAAGGCTTATTTTACTAGGGAAACGTTACGATTCTGACATTTAGACGATATATTTCACTATGCTTTCATTAATAACC
>SCLG01000482.1:0-28998 GCA_004367875.1 Oikopleura albicans | reverse complement strand
TCCCCCTGTATAAGTGACAACGCCAAGTAAGGGTAGGGGCGCCAAGTAAGGGTAGGTTTTGAAAAACACGAAACCTACCCTTACTTGGCGCTCCCCCTGTACTTTGCTTTATTTTGGAATATATATTTTAGACTTTTGTGCCTCTGAAGTCAGTCTGAAGTAACACGAAAGCGTCAATTTATTGCCAGTTATCTTCACGACAACGGAAAAATTATTTATTTCACACTGAAAATGTTCAAACTGGAACAATCACCTGTAAAATTTACAAACACACATTTATAATAAACTATTGTCCATAGAATTTCAAAGTCGTCAATTTTGTTATTTTCATTAACAATAAATCGTTCTAAATTCACTAAAGGGAAAAAAAAAATTGCCCACGATGGGAATTGATCCCACGTCCTCATGATGAAGGAGCCGGGTATGACAACCTAAGTGGCGAACTTTGGTTGATTTAGTAACAATTGTCATTTTGTGCTCAAAATATCCACTTAACGGGCTATCTCTTTTTGGGTAATTATTTTATAGCTTTAAAATGGTATTATTGCCCATTTTAATGGCTTGTATCGACAACGAAAAACTCAACTTGTTGTGTTTCTTGAACATATTATTTAATAAAATTCATATTGGTACAAAATCTTTGACATTGACCTAGTTTTGTGGGAATTATATCTTCTGTGAAGTTCACATAGTGTAAACAAATTCCAGATCATTCTACGTCGTTTTCTAGTACGAATTTGTCCACATGTTTGCTTTCACAAAAATTGCGCATTTTATTCCAAAGTCATCAGACGAAAAAAGATGATTATAGTCCGACTATTAGCAGTCATATCGGTGGCCGAATCCAGCGGGCCAAAATCAGCAGCCAAATTCAAAACTTTTCAAGCCAGGGATAAAAGAACCGTTTGATTATGACAGGAAAAATATTACAAGCAACGCGGTGAGTTGTTTGCGTGGCTAACGGACCCTAGCCAATAGGAGGCGCCTATCAAAAATCATGAGCCAATAGGCGTCGTTTGTAATTCAGTTACAGACGCTCCGCGCCTACAGCTCTGGCGTCTGTAACTGCTTATTCACAAACCAATTCAGTCACAATCACACCAAAATTTTGTGATCAAAAAAATCACATCCAAAAAAGTAAAATCACATACTGAGCCAAGCTAAGCTAAGCAAAATAAATTACTGGCTTATATTGTGTGAGTCAAGCTTTAATAAGCTAAGGTTGCTTTTTTTCAAGTTGAACAAAAAACCGAAATCGGGGTTAAAATTAGCAAAAAAATTTACTTTATTTTACGTAAGCAGACTCAACCCGATTTTTTTTTTAATTTTTAACTCTTAGAGCACGTGAGAATATTTTCAATAAAATGAAGATATTTTTTTCTTTGGGAACTTTTTCATTCCGATAATTTTAACCCCAAAAAATCAATTTCGTTTTTTGGTTCGTGTAAACCAAATTGGCTTATGTTAGCAAAGTTAGCTTAAATACGCCATTATACACCCCCTAACTAGTTATCTTAACACCATTTATCATAAAAAAGTGGGTAAAAGTTTATGTTCACACACGCGACACTACCACTTCCCAAAAACCGTCGCGTTGTATGCACATCTACTGTATTAACTTCAGATTTTTAACAATTTTTCAGCAAAACTTAACCGGTTAGATTATGTTGCTTATGTAAGCCAAATTGGTCTAGCCAATTTGGCCTAAGTAAGATATTGGTTAGCTGAATTTAGGTAAATCAATTTAAAATTAGACTCAACTTAGGTTAAAAAATAGGTAAGCCATGGATTTTATTAGGGCCATTATAAGGGTACTTAGGGAACTTCGAACCGGAAGTTCGAACATGGACTTCGAACAAAACCGAATTTATAACCGAAAGTTGGAATAAATCTTAATTTGGACACTGAACTTCATAAGTGGAATGGAAAAAAGCAAACTTCGACCCGGAAATTCAAAACAAAAATAAATTTAGAACCGTTAGTTCGCAGAAAAACCGAATTTCAAACCTGAAGTTCGAACATGTATATCGAACAAAATTGAACTTCTAAACCGAGCTTCGAACCGTAAGTTTGAACAAAACTCAACTTCGGACAAAACTTAACTTTAATGAAGAACTTTGAACCGGAAGCTCAAACAAAACCGAATTTGTAACATAGACTTCGAACAAAACTAAATTCGAAACCAAACTTCGAATCGGAAGTTTGAACCAAACCAGACTTCGGACACGTACTTCTTACAATACCCGCTACTCAGCGTTTTACATGAATTTCCGCCGTTTTTTCGGTCGTATTTTCTAGATAGCCAAATCCGAGTTTTTTCCGCACGTCAAACACTCAAATAATGCCATCTAGAAAATGCGGGAAAAACATGGCGGACATTCAGGGGAAGGAGTTTTTGGAAACCCGTAGGGGGAAATGCGTGTATCTAAACACGCGCTTAAAAAATCACAATAATTCGCAATAATCTGGCTATTCAGAAATTGATTTGGAAGCTGTTTGGAATCTCAAACCTACGCAAAAAAACACCGCCAATCGAATTTTCTCGAAAAGTTGAGGGGGGTCAGCAATACCCGTTTTGTCCTACGGGGCCTCCATATGCCTTAACCTTCAAATACATATGGCGGATTTTTTTCCGCCAGCGCATATAAAATGCGTTTTTTATGGTGTTTCTTTTTATTAAATGTACCGGCAGTGAAAACCAACATAGAATAATCAATTACAAAGTCGGGGAGCAAATAAAAATGAGAATTGTATTTCCGTAATAAATGTTAACTAGTCATTTATTGGAGCTAAGAAACCTCAAAAAAGAGGTTATTTGCAGTTAATAGTTTTCAGGCACTTTTTTTCTGTCATATTTTTGTTAAACTGATAAGTAGTCAGCGGCTCACTAGCCTGCAAAAAATGAACCCCGTATATCACCCGGTTAACAATTTATAATTTGTGTTTTTGTGGTCAAATCGACCAAAGAGTGTCTATGGGTGGTCGGAGAGCTTTCGAAAGTATGCTCAATCGATTCAGGGCTATCGACTTGCTTATAATGAAAAATGACGTAGGTAAGAACACAACGAGTGACGAGGCGGAAAAAATTCCGTCCGATGTGTTCAGGGATTTAAATCGACGAAAAAACCAGTTGCGTGTCTATTTGATCGAAGTTCGCTTGTTTCGAAATTCGGTTGATTTAATTTTAGTTTTGTTCGAACATCGGTTTTGTTCGACGTTTCGTTTTTTTTTTCGAACTTAGGTTTTGTTCGAATTTCGGTTCTGTTCGAAATTAGGTTTGTTCGAAGTTGTTTTTTAACTTTGGTCTAACTTTGGTTTTGTTCGAAATTCGTATTCGAAGTTCGGTTTTTTCAAAGTTCCGGTTTGAACTTCGTCTTTTTGCGAACGTCTGTTCGAAATTTTGATTTGTTCGAATTTTGGTTTTGTTCGAAACTCGGGAATTTTTGAAGTTTTGCTTGATCGAAGTCCATTTTCGAACTTGGATTAGTGTTTGAAGTTTGGGTTCGAAATCTATGTTCGAATTTCGGTTTTTCTCTAAATTCGCTTGTATTCGAACTTCTGCTTGTTCGAAAGCATATTCGAACTTCAGTTTCAATTCGAATGTGAGGTTAAAATCACAGTTCGAAGCTTCGAACTTCGCAAAGTAAGTCTGTTACCGAACCGACAATTTACCACAGTCAGTATGATATTTTAGTTTACTTGGATGTGATTCTAGACCTACATTTTTGTCCTTTATTATAGGTTCTTCGCGATAAAAAATGTCGCAGATTTGTTCTCTAGAAAACTCGATTCATTTCGTTTCGCTAGCTCTAAAATGGTAAATTTTAAAAATATTCTTGAATACGAATCTGCGACATTTCTATCGCGAACAACCTATACGATCAGTATGAATAAACAGGTCTTTCTACGCATTTTAATTCCGAGGGGTCACTTATTCGGAATAAGTTATTCCAAATTTGGAAAACGCCCTAAATATACTAAAAATAATAGTAAACCGTGCTTAATGGAAAATCGGTAAAACACGGGTCTAGTTAAATTGTTCGCGAAAAAGTATACGACCTAAAACCAAACTAATATTTTTTCGTCTTAACATGGTAAGAAAGGTGTCTAGTCCAAATTTGGACTAAGTGACCCCTGCGGATTATATGCCACTTGTGACCTTAGGGAGTTAAGACACTTTGAAATACACTTAGAAAGAAATAGAATAATGAGAATACAAATATACATTTCTTCTAGTTTACTACGGCAGAATATTGTAAATTTAATTTAACGAACCTTAGGCGTTAAATATTAAAAGTTAATCGGCAAATCAGACAGTCTCATGCAAATCATGAGTCTTATGGCAAAATCCCGGTGGGACTGTGATTTTGGGATTGTGATTCACATCCCTTTCTAAGCTAATTCAACGACGGAAAACAAGCCAAATCAACCAATCAATATCAAGAAATCAAATGCTGTGGACGATATGCTTGACGGCTCCGCCCTATTCGGCCTAACGGCTTTTGATTTGACAAACGGAAGCCCTAAATATAACGAGTCTTGCGATTCTCTGGACAGTGCCGAGCTCTGTGAAAACGACTGTGCCCAACGGTTCAACGATTGCGTTAATGACTGTAACGATCAAAGCTGCATATCGTCCTGTCAACGCGCCGGATTTATGTGCCTGGACGGTAAGTTATTATAACAAACGGCCCAAATTGGCCATTATTATAATGTCCGGAATAATATTTTGTTCATATTTAGCATGCCCATGCCACGAAGGGTGTCCAAACGGGTGTGAGGACTGCCATCACTGGAGCTGCGAGCATCCATGTGACCCAGGGGTCAACTCCCCAGAGGTTACAAGAGTAAGTTTTTAAAATTTAGTTAAACTTATCATTGTGGACGCCATATCGTAACACTTTTGCATCAAAAACTGTTACGATAAGGATTGATCGTTAAAAATTGCGTGCACTGTTACGACATACAGGTTCATCTACCCATCTATATACAATTCATGCAAATACGCCACAAAATTGTTTTTCTCGACCATTAATACATGACACCAATACAGTCAGTGCCTAAATTATTGTGCCTTAAGTTGTATTTTTATACAAATGTTGTATACAGAAAAATATAAAAGTTTTTATATTTAGTTTGTATATTTATACAAATATTGTTTACCGAAAAATGTAAAAGTAGGGGTCAATCGTTCAATTAACTCTCAGTGGGAAGGAGTTTTTGGGAACCCGTAGAGGTAAAATGTGTATATCTAAACTGTTTATACACACATTTTCTTCCTACGGGTTCCCAAAAACTCCTTCCCCTGAGAGTTAACTGAACGTCGTGTCACGCACGTAAAAAATTCACAATAATTCGCAATAATTCAAAAAAAAACGTAAAGCCAAGTTGTAGAGCTCGTCAAACTACGTCGATCTGACTATTCAGAAATTGATTTGGGCCACAAAAATTGGTTAACCAAAACGTTACGTTATGGGTAAAGCGTAACGATATGGGTTCCATTGATTAAATGTGAGTAATAACTGAATATTAATCTTTTTTTAAACATTTTTGAATTATTAATCTGTTTTTGTTAGTGCAATGATCTGATACTTGAAAATCTGGTGGAATGCATAACCGATTGCAGTGTTGATTACTCTTGCATTGAAAATTGCGTTAGCCAATCTGAATACGATAGTCAACGATGTCCATGTGGGTCCCAGTGTCCCAGTAAGCGTTCAAATATTTGTATGAAAAATGTTAATTGTTTATTTTAGACGGCTGCCCTTGTACTGGATGTCCGGACTGCTGGAAATGCAATGAAGAATGCCTCGATGCCGAGAACCAGGAAGACTATCAAAAGGTAAAAACGAAAGGGTAAAAACTCATTGCCAATGAGTCATTGGGGTGAAATTTTAATTGGTTTTTGGTAATAAAATTATCAGAAGCAAAAATTCAAAATATCTTTTATTGTATATTTTATTGGTAGAAGCTGTATATACTGTATTAGCTTTTCCCTTGGACTCCAAAAATGTGATTTTTGGAACATTAGTAGCACAATTTCATCTTAAAAAATATTTAAGTGTTATCTACTGGGTGATAAAAAATATGAAAAATGTATGGATAACTGCCAGGGGTCGCAATGCTTCGATTGTGCAACGGAATTAGACGATTTTCTATCAAACTGCCCATGTATGGCACACTGCCCATGTAAGTTAAAGTATTGTTATTAAAACATTGTAGATTCCGCTACAGACATTTTTGGAACCTTAAGTTTAGGTCTCTCGGGGGAAGGAGTTTTTGGGAACCCGTAGGGGAAAAATTCGTGTTTATATACACACACTTAAAAAATTCACAATAATTTACAATAATTCAAAAAACTGGTAAAGCCAAGTTGCAGAGCTTGTCAAACTACGTCGATCTGACTATTCAGAAATTGATTTGTGCCACCAGGGCCCCCTAGAGAGCTGTTTGAAATCTCCAACCTATGAAAAAAATACCGTCAATCGAATTTTCTCGAAAAGTTGAGTGGGGTCAACAATACCCGTTTTGCCCTACGGGGCCTCCATATGCCTAATATCGAAAAAAAAAACAAGTTGTGTGTCTATATACACGCACTTCCCCCAGGGAGTTAAGTCATTAAATTTTCAGTTTGTGGACTAAATTTTAGAATTTTATAACATTTCTTATTTTTCTATCGCCGATGGACTATCGGACTTTACTATAGAACCATAATTTATACAGTTGTTTAAAGTTTAAACTTTAAACCAGTTCGTAACAGTTTCTCCCCAATTGAATTAGAAATGGCTTCAAAAAGGCCCTTATGGACCATAATCTGCGGTAATCTTTTTGGGAATGTGAAACTGTTACCGTATTATTTTGAGTATGTTATTCACACAAGTCTTCATAGTTTTACAGTTAATTTTATTTTTAGCGGGATGTCCATGTCCGTATTTTGACTGCTCGGAGTTAAATCCGATTGCTGATACTTGCCGAGACCCGTCGCAAAATCCAAATTATATCGAATGTTTTAAAATGGCGGAAGAAGATTTGGTGAAATGTACCGGACTTTGTACCGACCTTGAATGTTTGTTGAAGTGCTCTGAACAGGTTGAAAAAGACGTAAACAATTGCCCCTGCGGAAAATACTGCCCGTGTAAGTTTTTTGTTTTGTTTTTCAACTCCCATAAGTTATGGGCCATAAGACAATGATTTCAGTGTTCGAATTGAACACTTATTAACAGTATTTATTCAAATTGACTTACATCTAACATAAAAAATACACCTCCTAACCAGTGAGTTTAGCAAAGTTAGGATACCTTAACATTTTTGTGATCAAAAGGTATCGCGATTTGCCATTATCTTACCAAACGTTCTACTCAATTATTTTAACAAAATTCAATGTCAAAATTGTTTGAGCATTTCTGTTGTTATGATAACTAGTTAGGTGGTGTAGTTTATGGAGAAAGAACTCATGTTAGACGATGTGTACTTTATCTAATTTTGGTACTTTCTTAAACAGAAACGAGTTGAAGTATTTCCGATACTGTGGAAAATGAATAAAGTTCAGAAAGTATAACGTATTTTTGGGTGAAAGTATAATTGGCATAAGCGCCAAAAAGAATAACTTGTAAAAGGTATCAAAATTTGTTATACCTTTTACACGTACAACCATTTCTTCTTTGTACCTTTTAAGAAAGTACCCTAATTTTATCGAATGCTATGTTTGACCTATATTAACGCCTACATATAATATATCATGATAATTTATCATTACTATTTACGTTAAACGAAACAAAAAGTATAAAAAACCCTTTAGCGGATTGCCCTTGTGATAATTTCGATTGTGGAATTTTGACGGACTCGAACACAACAATCTTAATTTTGAACACTGCCTTAACTCAGAATATCCCTGTTTTGTTTAATACTCTCAACGGTGAGTTTGTATTCGTTTTGAAGTAAACAAAAATTAAACTACCATTTCAGAAAATGCGGACGAAATCGAACACTTCACGTTCGAATACGAAACCGGCGCAAAACATTCATGCTCAACGGTTTTAAATGGTCAGATGTTTGTATTCGGTGGGTATTCGCCTTACAGTAACCAAGTCTCCCTGGTAGAAGACTGCCATTTGATCCGAATCGGCGATCTTCCAATGTCATTTCAATATGGTGCTTGTAATACCTTCCAAACCGACGGCGAACAAGAAGTGGCGCTGCTTTGCTTTGCCCTCTATGGATATTCAAGTTGTCACAAGTAAGATAATAAAATTAAACTATCTTAGTAAACATACACCACCTAACCAGTTATCTGAACAACTGAGTTTGGTGAGATAATTAGAAATCGCGCTACCTTTCGGTTCAAAAAGTTTTAAGACAAAGCAATCTTGTTAAGATAACTGGTTAGGGGGTATATTTAAAGCGTTTTGGATTTTGACTAATAGTCAGTTTAAACTGTTCTATTTCAAGATTTGATGGCGAGTCAGTGACAACGTCCAGTTCGACCAATCACAAGCATTATATAACCAGTTTGGGTAAGCTGCGTAATACCCCAGTTGCAGTTGGAAATAACGGTAATAACAAAAAGGTAGAAGCGAGATTTTCCGAAATTTGGACCGAATTGGCTGATTTTCCATTTGCTTCGTCTTATATTGATAGTTATTCAACAGTAAACTTTGCTGGCGAATTGTACATTTTCGGTAAGTAACACTTTTAAACTAAAAAATTGTAAGGTAATTGTTTTTAAGGTGGTCGAATCGACGGAAGTTACACCGATATGGTGACCAAGTGTTCTGAAGTGTACTTGGACAAATGGACGAAGGCGGGAACAATGCTTTCTACAAGACTATACCATCGATCAATCGTCATTGGATCTTCAATAATCCACGTCGGTGGTGGAGAGACAAAGTAAGTAAAAAAAACAGAAACTATACATTTTAAGTTAAAATTTTTAACCCTTGAAATTTTAGAGCTTTTGAGACGTGGACCTGGGAAGGCGACTCATTTAAGAAGACAGAATCCACCAAGACTCTCACGGATTATCTATTATATCCGGAATCTTTTGCTGTTACTCATGACTTTTGTGCAATCTAATTATTCCGCTTTTATCTTTTAAATAAATTTTGACAATTAATTATAGATATATTTGTATTAACGGTCTTACGGTTAATAAACGGTCTGTGAAAAGACCAAACTTTCAACAAGTTTTAAAACATAATTTTTTTTATTTTTAAAAAGAAAAATTAATAAAATCATGTGCAAATCATTCAATCAANAACTTTCATCTTGTAAAAACAAGTCAAAATTCCCGCTCGTGCCGTTATCGGGTCAAATTTTTCGATTAAAATTTTCCAGACAATCCGCCTACGCCCTGCGCCGTTATCGGGTCAAAATTCTTCCTCAAAATGTTGACCCGATAACGGCGCAGGTGGTGTATAATATAGCCTATATTTTGTGTATCAGTTATATATTATCATATTTTTCATACTGAACCCGTTATACTTACCTTTTTGAAAAAAACCTTGAAAAAAAATCTATGAGCTTTTAGTGAGGTTCAAAATATGAATTGAGAACGTAACAGTGAAGCGAGAACGTAACAAAAAAGCGAGAACGTAACAGTTTTTGACAAGTGAAAGTGTTACGTTCCCGCTTCCACGACTATATTTAACACTCAGTATCAGGCCGCCCAAATTATACCTGCGTGTTATCGACGCGAAAAATTTAACGAACCTTTGGAGTTAAACATTAAAAGTCAGCCGACAAATCCGACTCATGTCAAAATCCCGCTGTGACTGTGATTTTGTGATTATGATTCACATCCCTTTCTAAGTCAATTCAACGGCGGAAAACAAATCCAATCAACCAATCAATATCAAGAAATCAAATGCTGTGGACGATATGCTTGACGGCTCCGCCCTATTCGACCTAACGACTTTTTATTTGACAAACGGAAGCCCTAAATATAACGAGTCTTGCGATTCTCTGGACAGTGCCGAGCTCTGTGAAAACGACTGTGCCCAACGGTTTAACGATTGCGTTGATGACTGTAACGATCAAAGCTGCATATCGTCCTGTCAACGCGCCGGATTCATGTGCCTGGACGGTAAGTTATTATAACAAACGGCCCAAATTGGCCATTATTATAATGTCCGGAATAATATTTTGTTTATATTTAGCATGCCCATGCCACGAAGGATGTCCAAACGGGTGCGAGGGCTGCCATCACTGGAGCTGCGAGCATCCATGTGACCCAGGGGTTAACTCCCCAGAAGTTACAAGAGTAAGTTTTAAAAGTTTAGTTAAACTTATCATTGTGGACGCCATATCGTAACACTTTTGTATCAAAAAACTGTTACGATATGGATTGATCGTTAAAATTTGGGTTCACTGTTTCGATATAGGTTCATTTTTTTTCACTCATAGCATCTATATATAATTCATGCGAATACGATACAAAAATTTCTCCTTTCGACCATTTATACATGGCACCAATACAGTCAGTGCCTAAATTATTTGGCCTAAATTTGTATACAAACGTTCTACACAGAAAAAAAAAGTTAAAACTAAGTTAATCTTTCAGTTGGCGTTACGTTATGGGTAAATCGTAACGATATTGATTCCACAACTGTATTTTAAAATTTTAACGTCACACAATTCCGTGGATTAAAATTCAGTGATAACTGGATGATAAAATCAAAAAATGTTTTGTAACCGGGTGTATTTTGAAAAAAGGTAAATAAAACAGGTCATTTTTTATTATTAACAGCCATGCGCATCTCGGGTAGTTAGCTACCCAATTTTCTTTAGCGCCATACAATGTACGGATTTTCTTGATTATTATTTTATTCTGAAGCCCTGTATTTCGTCTCTTACTGGGATAATCTGCAACCATAACCCTCGTCCTCCACGGACGCAAGCGTATCAACAAATTTCTAAAACAAATTATTTTCTCCAATATAAAAACGTAAAATTATTTTTTGATTTCAAATACGTTGTCCGTTCTTTATTATCACAAACCGTTCTCTTTTTATTTAGAATTAAAGTGAAAATGGGTAGCTAGCTACCCAATATGCGCATGACTGTTAATCTGTGTTTTCTAGTGCAATGATCTGATACTTGAAAACTTGATTGAATGTCAAATCGACTGTGGGGCTGATTATTCTTGCATTGTAAATTGCGTTGATGGATATGAGTTCGATAGTCAACGATGTCCATGTGGCTCGCAGTGTCCAAGTAAGAGTTAAAAACTATGAATGAAAAAAAATATTAATTGTTCATTTTAGACGGCTGCCCTTGCACTGGATGTCCGGACTGCTGGAAATGCAATGAAGAATGCCTCGATGCCGAGAACCAGGAAGACTATCAAAAGGTAAAAATGAAAGGGGTAAAAACTCATTGGGTGAAATTTTAAATATCAAAAATTCAAAATATCTTTTAATGTATATTTTATTGATAGAAGCTGTATATATACTGTATTAGCTTTTTCTTTGGACTCCAAAAATGTGAATTTTGTAACATTAGTAGCACAATAAACAACTTAACCCCCAACCAAAAAACGTGTCCCTACACGGTGTAGGCTACACCAGAAATACACGTATTTTTGTTGTTGTTCCGTTTTATTAAATTAATTGACAGTGAAATCCAACATAGAAAAAGCAATTGAGAACCCGTAGAACACAGAAAAAATAAATAATAATTTTTTTAATCACGAGTAATTAATGATTTATTGAACTTGGTAAACGGCCAAAAACAGGTTTTTTGCAATAAATGCATTAAAAACTCCTTTTTTCAAACATTTTTTTTTCTAAATGTGGTAAGTAGTAAAATTCTGATAAAATGTAAAAAAAATTGACCATTTAGGCATTCCGGTTAACCGGCAATTAACCGGTAAATAAGCTAAATTAAATTTGTCTTTTTGTGGTCAAATCGGCCAAAAAGTGTCCAAGGGTGGTCGGAGACCTTTCGAAAGTGTGTCCATTCGATTTAGGACCATCGATTCGCTTATCGTGCAAATTATGAACGATCAGAGAAGACTCTCAGAAGTGAAAATACAAAACATGGACAAACGTCCCTGTTTTGGTTGGGGTACCGCTAACTATTTTTGGTTGGGGGTTAAACAATTTCGTTTTTATTTTGCATCTTGAAATATATTTAAGTGTTATCTACTGGGTGATAAAGAATATGAAAAATGTATGGATAACTGCCAAGGGTCGCAATGCTTCGATTGTGCAACGGAATTAGACGATTTTCGATCAAACTGCCCCTGTATGGCACACTGCCCATGTAAGTTAAAGTATTGTTATTAAAACATTCTAGATTTCGCTACAGAAATTTTTGAAACCTTAAGGTCCTCAACTTAAGGTCATTAAATTTTCAGTTTGTGGACTAAATTGTAGACGTTTATAACATTTCTTATTTTTATATCGCCGATGGACTATCGGACTTTACTATAGAACCCAAATTTATAAAGTTGTTTAAACCATTTCGTAACAGTTTCTCCCCAATTGAATTAGAAATGGCTTCAAAAAGGCCCTTATGGACCATAATTTGCGGTAACCTTTTTGGGAATGTGAAATTGTTACCGTATTATTTTGAGTATGTAATTCACACAAGTCTTCATTGTTTTATAGCTAATTTTATTTTTAGCGGGATGTCCGTGTCCGCATTTTGACTGCTCTGAGTTAAATCCGATTGCTGATACTTGCCAAAATCCGTCGGAAAATCCAAATTATATCGAATGTTTTAAAATGGCCGAAGAAGATTTGGGAAAATGTACCGAAATTTGTACCGACTTTGAATGTATGTCCAAGTGTTCCGAACAAATGGAAAAAGATGTAAACAATTGCCCTTGTGGCAAAAATTGTCTGTGTAAGTTTTTTAAGCGCTTTCTTACCATAATGGTATTATTATCGTAATACAATTTGTATGAGGCACTTTTACAGACCCATTTTTTAACAATTTTTTAACAATTTTTTTTTCATAAAGTTCGGTGAGAGCCGTCTATCAGCAATTTTTCATATTCAATCGTTTTACCACATTTTTTTTTGTTTTAGAGCGATTTGTTCAAACTTCCACGAATTTACTTTTGGGTGTTATTTAACAGTTCTTCGATTCGTTTAAAAATTCGTATTAAAACATTTTAGCTGCGGACATCTTTGGAAGTTTGAATTTTCAGTTTTTTAACTAAATTTTCAAACCATAATGGAACCATTTAAGACATTCCGTAACACGTTTTGTCCAAATGAAGGATATAAATAACACGAAAATGTGTTTTTCGGGATTTTAAAGTCTTACGATACTGTTCACACAATTTCATACACTTTAAAAATAATTTTAAATTTAGCGGGATGTCCGTGTCCATATTTCGACTGCATTGAGTTAGATCCGATTGCGGATAGTTGCCAAAATCCGGCGGAAAATCCAAATTATATCCAATGTTTTGAAATGGCGGAAGAAGATTTGGTGAATTGTACCGGAATTTGTACCGACTTTGAATGTGTGTCCAAGTGTTATGAACAAATGGAAAAAGATGTTAACAATTGCCCTTGCGGAAAATATTGCCCGTGTAAGTTTTTTGTTTTGTTTTTCAACTCCCATAATTTATGGCCCATACGATAATGATTTCAGTGTTCGAATTGAACACTTATTGACTGTGTTTGTTCAAATTGAATAACATCTAACATACACAATTCAATTATGTCAAAAATTTTTGAGCATTCCTGCTGTTATGATAACTATGGCAGTGATTTTCAAACGCGAAAAATAAATAATGTTACTAGTATTTAGTAACGTTGCTTGACAGAGCGTCTGAGGCCTATGTGGTCTGTCATTGGTCCTTTTGACCGGGCTCGGCCAATCACCGAAAGGCAAATCACTGAAAGACGATTTGCTTCTTTTTAAATATTTTTGTATTACAGTCCTCCCCACTTATTAAGACTTAATGGTAAGTGCCACACTTAATGAGAAATATGAATTTCTGCTAAAAATTTTTTTTTTCGTGTTTTAAAATCATGACAAGTTTTCCGGGTTCTGTTTTCTCCATCAACTCATGTTAGACGATGCGAAGTTGATCTTATTTTATAAAACGCGTTTTTGACCTATATTAACCCCTACATATATTATGATTACTATTTTAAATATAATATAACATAATATAGTAAATAGTCTATTTACGTTAAAACGAACAAAAAGTATTAAAAACCATTTTAGCGGATTGCCCTTGTGATCAATTCGATTGTGGAATTTTGACGGACTCGAACACAACAATCTTAATTTTGAACACTTACTCAACCACCAATCTCCCTGTTTTGTTTAATACTCTCAACGGTGAGTTTGTATTCCTTTTGTTGTTAACAAAAAAATAAACTACTATTTCAGAAAGTGCGGACGAAATTGAACAGTTTACCTTCGAATACGAAACCGGCGCATATGGCTCGTGTTCAACGGTTGTAAATGGTCAGATGTTCGTCTTTGGTGGTAATACTTCGCCTTACAACAACCAACTCTCCCTGGTAGAGGACTGCCATTTGATCCGAATCGGCGATCTTCCAATGGCATTTCAATATGGTACTTGTAATACCTTCCAAACCGACGGCGAACAAGAAGTGGCGCTGCTTTGCTTTGCCTCCCCTGGATATTCAAGCTGTCACAAGTAAGATACTAAAATTAAATTATCTTAGTAAACATACACCACCTAACAAGTTATCTTAACAACTGAGTTTGGTGCGATAATTGGAAATCGCGGTACCTTTCGGTTCAAAAAGTGTTAAAGCAAAAGACAAACCAATCTTGTTAAGATAATTGGTGTTAACATAGCTGGTTAGGGGTATATAATATACCGTATATTAAAGCGTTGTTGAATTTCGAATAAAATGTTTTATTTCAAGATTTGATGGCGAGTCAGTGACAACGTCCAGTTCGTCTAATCACCGTCATTATGTAAGCAGTTTGGGCAAGCTGCGTAATACCCCAGTTGCTATTGGAGATAACAATAATAACAAAAAGGTTGAAGCGAGATTTTCCGAAATTTGGACCGAATTGGCAGATTATCCATTTGCTACGTCTTATTTGTATGGTTATTCAACAGTAAACTTCGCCGGCGAATTGTACATTTTCGGTAAGTAACACTTTTGAACTAAAACCTGTAAAGTAACTGTTTTTAAGGTGGTAAGATCGACGGAAGTATAACCGATATGGTGACGAAGTGTTCTGAAGTGTACTTGGACAAATGGACGAAGGTAGGAACAATGCTTTCTACAAGATATGTCCATCGATCAATCGCCATTGGATCTTCACTAATCCACGTCGGTGGTTCTGGGACACAGTAAGTAGAGAAAGTAAACCATAAATTAAACATTTTAACCCTTGAAAATTTAGAGCTTTTGAGACGTGGACCTGGGAAGGCGACTCGTTTAAGAAGACAGAATCCACCAAGACTCTCAATAATTATTCTTGGCATCCGGAATCTTTTGCTGTTACTCACGAATTTTGTACGATCTAATTATTCCGCTTTTAACTTTTAAATAAACTTTGACAATCAATTATAGTTATATTTGTAATAATAAACTGTCTATGAAAAGACCAAACTTTCAACAAATTTAAAAACATAATTTTTCAAGGAAAAATTAACAAAATGATGTGCAAATATTTCAATCACAAATTATTCTAATATACGATTACCACACATATATAAAACGCGTTTTTCATGTTTTCTTTCAATAAATGTAAGGGCCGTTAACGGCGGTAAAAATCAACATAGAATAAACATGGGGTTTTGGGTGGGGTTTCCCGACCACTGTTTTAAAGTAGAAAAAAAGGTCGCGAAACCTTGTTTAAAACACCATTTTGCGTCCATGTGGTCGCGAAACCATATTTTGATCCACGATTCCCGATAAAATGGTGTGGTCGCGAAAGTACTCATAAACGGGGTTTTTCGCGACCACGCTAATTGGCGCGAAAGTACCCCATTCCCGAACGATGAGGCGGACAATCGTCCGCCTGATGTGTTCACGAAACTGTTTCAAATATGTGTTCAACGGTTAAACACTGATCATTCGAGATATTTCTTTTTTGGACCGGAGAAATTGTCCACATAAGTCGGGTGCATTGTAAACGTCGAAACACAAAATTTTAGTATATAATTTGGCCTGAGAACCAATCTCATTTATAAATAAACTTATAAATACGCGTGGTGACAGCCTAGTAAAAACCTTGATGCCATATTTCACATCATGCATACATAAATAATCACATAATAAAATCAGCAATCTTCTTGAAAGTTTCGGCGGAAAACTATTTCATTTATTGAATTCATTCACATGACATAATTTATGGCTACACCCATACCTAATGAATCATATTTTTCAGTTTTTGTATAAACTTAAGGCATGCCGCATGCTTCTGCAAATACCGTATAATACGACCAATTTCGTCTTTTAATTTCTTTTCTGGCTCAATCTACGTGGTGTCCCAATCCATGGACAAGCATTGACACTTAAATATTTTGGTTGGTTTGGGACACCACGTGGATTAAGCTGGAGGAGAGATTAAAAGATAGGAAATTTCGTTTGAGCCAAAAAAATTCAAAAAAAATAATTAAGGCACTTAAAACGTGACCAAAAGAACGTGACAGGGTGAACTTGAGCCAAAACTGAATAAATCGACTACAATCCACTTTTTAATTTTACGTCGAATGGCCAGACACTATTTTTCGAAAAACTTTGGTGGTTATGGCTTATTTTTTTATTTCTCTAACCTAAAATTTATTTTAAATTTATCTTACAAAGGTTCATAAATGACGCAGATGCAAAAATGTCACCATAAATTCTACCGTTTCTGTTTTAATGTATAATTTCTAAACTTAGGAGTCTTATGCAGGGCTCGGCAAAAATTAGAAAAAAAAAAGCTCAACTTTCCTCAGCTCATGAGGTCAGCTTGAAAAAAAACCTCAACTTTCCTCAACTGCCGAGGTCAAATTGAAAAAAAAGCTCAACTTTCCTCAACTTTCCTTAAAAAAGCTTTCCTCAACTTTCCTCGGCAGTTCGAAAGGACTTTTGAGGAAAAGTAACTTTTGCCGANAAAATTAATAAAATCATGTGCAAATCATTCAATCAAAAACTATCCCAATATACGATTACCAGACATGTATAAAACGCGTTTTGCATGATTCCTGTCCTTAAATGTAAAGGCCGTTAACGGCAGTAAAAATCAACATAGAGTAAACAATTTTTAATCTTAAAAAATGAAAACAAAATATTAAGAACATTTTAGCAATAATTAGAGCTAGAAAACACGAAATATTTTTTTATAAATATTACTATGTACATACTTTACAAAGTCAGTCAAAAAATAATTTCGGAAACGTAAAGTAATATGCGGATTCGGTAGCAATACAACAAACAATGAGGTGACAATCGTCCGCCTGATGTGCTCACGGAACTCTTTCAAATATGTGTTTAAAGGTTAAGTACTGATGATGGCACATATAATATGTGACATATCTCATTCCAGATATTTCTTTTGTGGACCGGAGAAATTGTGCACCTAAGTCGGGTTCAAGTAGTTGACGGTAATTGGCTTGGCGCTGGTGTGAGTATTGCAAACCAGGAAAAAATTATTATATAATTTGGCCTGAGAACCAACCATTTATAAATTAACTTATAAATACGCGTGGTGACAGCCTAGTAAAAACATTGATGCCATATTTCACATCATGCATACATAAATAATCACATAATAAAATCAGCAAACTTCTTGAAAGTTTCGGCGGAAAACTATTTCATTTATTGAATTCATTCACATGACATAATTTATAGCTACACCCATACCTAATGAATCATTTTTTTTCAGTTTTTGTATAAACTTAACGCATGCCGCATACTTATGCAAATACCGTATTGGTCTTTTAATTTCTTTTCCAGCTCAATCCACGCGGTGTCCCAATCCATTGAGAAACATTGGCACTTGAATACTTTGGTTACTTTGGGACCCCACGTGGATTAAGCTGGAGGAGAGATTAAAAGAACGTTACTTTAAAGTATCCGAATATGCCCAATTGTTAATCATAGGAAATTTCGTTTGAGCCAAAAAGATAAATGCAAAAAAAATTAATTACGGCACTTAAAACGTGACCAAAAGAACGTGACAGGGTAAACTTGAGCCAAAACTGAATAAACCCACTACAATCCACTTTTTAATTTTACGTCGAATGACCAAAACACTTTTTTTTGAAAAACTTTGGTGGCTATTTTTTTGTTTATTTCTCTAACCTAAAATTTATTTTAGATATATCTTACAAAGGTTCATAAATGACGCAGGTGCAAGAATGTCACCATAAATTCTACCGTTTCTGTTTTAATGTATTATTTATAAACTACGGAGCCTTATGAGTTGATGTCGTAAGTCCATGAGTAATAAAATTAAGTTCATAGTCTGCGGTTTTAAGTATAACTTGTCCTTCTTCCTTAACACAAATTTCTTTAAACTGAGAGTGTTATATTAATTATCTATTGACAGTAAAATCAGAAAAGTGACGAATTATGGCCAAAATTGGACAGACAACAAAGACCCATTTTATTCAGCATAATTTACTATAAATGTATAATAAGTTTGATACGTAATAATGAACAAAATGACACACTTCCCTGCGTAGCCACTTTTTTTACTCCTGGACTGTATGAGATTATTTGTTCTAAACCCGATCTATTTTCAAATTAACCTCATACGGAGTAGTAACCCGATAAGGGCCGCTTTTTCGGAAACGAAAATGGTCGTTATGAATCATAACTTATGATGTATTTGTCAGTACATTATATCCCGCATTGCGACTTGGAGAAAAAATATTAAATATGGATTATACTAGGATGCGGGCCTACGCTCAAAAAAGGAAGAAATTATTACTTGTCGTTTCGAGGTGCTAGGTAACGCCGCCAATATTCGGTTGGAGGCGCCGTTGATTGTCCGTTGATTGTCCAAAATTGGCACCGCCGGACAATTAAGGTGTTGCGCGGACAATAGTTTTTTGTGAAATCTTCAAAAAATAAACGTGATCAAAAAATAAAACAAAAAAAAAATACATGCAGATATGAAGTATAATTAGATCTTTAAGATTGTTTTTAAGATATAATCATAAAAACAGCATCGTTCTTAAAGATTAAAGATTGGTTTATAGCAGGACTTGAACTCGGGGCCTTTGAACTCGTAGATTATTTTTTGCCTTGAGTTTCTTTTGAGGAAATTGGTCATACATGTTCTTATTATCGTACATGCTCGACATAAAAGTTTAATAAACTGAACTCATGATCAACAGCTTCTTCATAATGATTTATGTTCACACTTCCCTTCACAGTATATTTTACTAATAGCGTGACAAATTGTCAACCAGTTTGTTTTATTTTTTAAAAGTATTCTTCAGAATTCGTCAGACAATTTTACTGTATGTATTTTTAGACTCTGAAATTCAAAAATCACTAATTTAACTTTTCAACGCAATTTGGCCCCACCGTGGCAGTCTCAGCACCGACACAAGGTACAATTTGTAAAATGTTTGGTATTTAATTTAGCCTCGTAAAAGGAAAAGCTTTGAATAAGTCGAATTACAAAATTTAAAAAACTGTTTTTTTATTTCCTCACATTTTATACAAATATATACAGAGTAACTGTCATAAATTGGGGGCTTTATATGCCCATACGAATATATAAGGTCATTGGATAAATTTGGGTGCATGGCAGTTAAGCAACAATCTCTTCGCTTGTTGGTTTGACTAAAAATTTTGAGCGTCTCATGCAGCGCTTTGTGCGGCGGCCCTTTGCCGCCACCTTATCGTATCCAGCTGAGGCGGCATTTTGAATTGCAATTCGGATCGCTTCGGCTTCTTCTTCTTTGGCTTTTTGCTCGGCTTCAAGAGCCGCTTTTACGCGCGCCGCCTCGTCCGCGCGCTCTTTCTGAACTTTCGCAATCTCCGCTTTCCGTACCACACTTTTCTAAAGGAAAATATAAATGGAAATTTTATTTTTAGATGAAAATAAAAAAAATCTATTTTTTATAAGATTGGCGCGCCGCGAAAGAATGACGCGCCGCGAGAGAATGGCGCGCCGCGAAATAATGGCGCGCCGAGAGAGAACGGGGCGCCGCGAGAGAATGGCGCGACACGCGAGAAAAAAGGTAATATTTAAAAAAATTTAAGTTCACGTGATGAAATTTTTATGAGTCATAATCTCGTAAAGAAACAATTTAATCATGGTTGCAGCACCCCCAGTGTTTTGTTTGAAGACGCCTTTACGAGAGTTTTTTTAGTTGGTCATGGTTGCGCACTCATACTCTCTATATGAATGTGAAGACCGCGTCGAATCAGGGGACAAAACCCAAAAAATCTATGTGGTATAAAATTTTTTGGTCGCCAAAAAATACGTACCTCCTTCAATGTGGCCATTTTTTCTTTCAATGTATCAACATCTTCTTCATCCTTCTCACGTTGTGCAAAATGGTCTTGTGCAAGACGCTTAATTTCAGCAATACCCTAAACATATACATTTTTTCACAATCTTTTTTTCAATTAGAAACTCGTAGAAATCATACAACGTGTCTAATAAATCCAACGAATTAATATAGTCTGAAGTTTTGAATATATTATAGTCCCGGATGCCGTGTTTTTGGAAAATCAAACACGGCACTCAAGCCGGGACAGTAATAAACGTCTCGCCAAAAGTGGACACCGTGCGGTATATTAACGGGACTACCGGTTGAGTTTCATGAAAATTGGCCGAGCGTTTCTAGTATACCGTGTCGGCATATTTTAAGATGATTTAAAGATCAATTTTCCCCTTCTTATTTGGAACTGGGTGTCCCCTTTCTTTATAAATGCCGCATTTATAAAAATGGGGGAGAAAGGAGGGGCACCCCAGTTCCAAATAAAAAGGGGAAAATTGGTCTTTATATCATCTTAAAATATGCCGTCGCGGTATACTAGAAACGCTCGGCCGATTTTCATGAAACTCAACCAGTATTTCACAAAGAAATAAACTGAAAAACCTGTTTTTAAATACGTACTCTTAAATACTCGGGATCTTGTCGCTGTTTTCCCAGCCTATCAGCAGCAATGAGCATTTGTGAGGCGGCCTTGAACTTTGAAGTCCTTGGTTCCGACATATTGTATTTTTTAAATTGAACAAAAATCGATGCAAAAAAAAACCTGCGTAAAATCTACACAAAAAGTCAAAATGACCCAAACAGTAAACGTTGTGCCGTTGTATGTCAAGTAATAAATCAAGTTTCTGTGGCCAAAATAGCACCCAAAAATCGTTATAACATGCTTTTTCGACAAAACGCGCAAAAAATACGATCGCATCAGATTATTGTCATTTCACACGTTATAAATATTTAATCTTTCAAATCATAAATAAGAGGTTAGTACGCGTCAGTGGGGTGCGGCATTCTTGATAAGAGGGCTTGGTTAATTAGCTGAGCCCAAAGTAACGTTAGGCACTCGAGTATATTTCCGCTCTGCTTAACCCGATGGGTTAAAATAATCAATAAATCAATTCAATTGAATTCCCACGTTGCCCATGAGGATGCGGAATTAGGATTAACGACCCGCTTTGAAAATGCCCAAACGTTTTCCTTTTTTGATTAAAAATACAGTATGGTCAAATCACCCGTCGCTTCCCGCGCCTCTAGTACTGGTCGTCGATTGAACCGTTTCACCTTTTGCGGTTCAAAATGGGGTACGAAAAATGTGACGAGTTGCATATGGAAAACCGGAACCCAAACATAACAGAGCGTGGTTTCCGGTGGCTACTTGATGAAGAATAAAATACACAGGGAGCGCACTTTAATTAAGTGCGCACTTTCATTAAGTGCACTTTTAATTAAGTGCGACCCTTCGCGTGCTCTTCGACTAGCGGTTAATTGCGCAAGCCGTAGGCGTGACCGGTGGAAAGTAGTGACGCCCAAACTGGCGGTTAAGTACAAAAGTGGCAGTTAAAAAAGTGACGGACTCTATGTACATATTTTTGTGCAATAAATATTTTGGAGACATTTTGTCAAACATAATAATTTTGCACAAATTATGTAAAAATCAATTTTTTGCTAGTTTATTTTTAATCTAGTTTTTGATTAAAATAAACATAATCTCCGTTATTGTGTTTTTAATTTGTCACAAACTGAGGTACAAATTATGACTAATAATATTAAGTAATAATTTATGACTCATTATGTATGAGTCATAAATTATTACCAACAGAAAAAATTGTATTCGCTTTATTTGTCAAGAAATTGAAAAATCAGAAGTATATGAGTAACATGTTGAACTATTTACAGTTTCAAAAATCAAATTAGGGTTTTAAAAAGCAATGAGGAAAAACCCATAACTGAATTGGCGTAAGTACCTGATATATATGAGTACTAAGAATATGTTGAAGTTAAATCTAATATAGATATCACATAGATACGAGGGTGAATTGTGAACGTTTCATAACACGTTTGTTTCGTTTATTTCGCGCGGCTGCTTTATCATAGCCGGCAGACGCCGCGTTCATGACGGCAATTCTCTCTGCTTCTAGCGCCTCTTCTTTAGCAAGTTGTTCAGATTCAAAAATTGCTTTTAATCGCGCCGCTTCTTCCGCGCGCTCCTTTTGGACTCGCGCGATGTCCGCCTTTCGCACCGCGCTTTTCTGAAAAAATAAACTTATTTTTTCTGTACACTCCCACTCATAATAAGAGCCCCACACTTAGGGGTACCTCGGCCCGCGTTCTCATAATAGGGGCCACTTTTTTGAGGACAGAATTTGTGTTAGAATAGATCCTTTTATTCTGTACGTTTTACCTCTTTGAGAACATTCATTTTTTGTTGTAAATCTTCCACATCTTTATCATCCTTCTCTCTTTGTTCAAAATGTTGTGACGCTAATCTTTTTATTTCAGCAATCCCCTAAAATAGCAAAGTACAGTACATGGTTTGAGCACTTTTTCAATTTTCTGCCCCCAGGCATTTTCTTCTTGTTTCTGAGCGTCCTAGGCAGTTTGGGTCCATGCCGTGCAGTTAACATGGCGTCAAAAAAGTGGAACTTGAATACTGGTTAAAATTTTAACCTTGACCTATTTTGTCATAATTTATACTGTTGAAATCAGAAAAAATTACGTATTTTTTGTTTTAGCAAATTATATTTTACTGCGGATTTACGGAAATGATTTTTCTACTGGAGTGAGACTACCTTGCGTAATGGAGTAGTCTCATTGGCGCCCCAAAACTCGTTTTTTTTCTTTCTAGAAAAAAAACAAGAAACAGTTTTAACGAGAATATTACTAGTTAAATTGGAACCTACCAGTCACACTACCCTTAAGGGTCACTACCCTTATTTGCAAAATTGACTCTATAAGAAAACACACGCTAAATGGAAACAAAAGACTTTCTACCACAAGATGAAGTAAAATACATACTCTTAAATACTCAGGATCTTTTCGCTGTTTGGTTAATTTATCGGTTGCAATGAGCATTTTCGATGCAGCTTTGAATTTTGACGTCATTTTCGTATAGTGCTGTGATAAATCTTAATCTTTATGTATTTAACGAGCACTATGATAGTGCCACTATCATTTAAAATATAGTTTTTGCGTCCGGTCCCTTAAGTGCCGCGACTATAAATTCCCTAAATAATGACAAATCAATTCATTTTTCATCAGTTCTATTTCCCTAGTCATCATAATTTTTTTTATAAAACATGAAAATACACGTTTACAGGGCGTCGCCAAATAAGGACCTGTCAAATAAGGGTCGCTATCGGCAATTAAAGGTTTTTTTTAACACGGAACCAATCTTTATTGGGCAACGTCATATTTCGCAAGGCAGCCCTACTATGGCAATGAATTCGTATTTTGATGAAAGTCGGCCCATTTCCCAACTTTTCTAAAAAAGTTTGGCGCGTACAAAAAAAGTCGGGGAATATATTGCATCATCAAATGTGTTGTTATTGAGTGTTTGAGGTGAGTGCCTGGCGTGAGTGCATGACGTGAGTCTCGTCTTTNACGATCGCATCAGATTATTGTCATTTCACACGTTATAAATATTTAATCTTTCAAATCATAAATAAGAGGTTAGTACGCGTCAGTGGGGTGCGGCATTCTTGATAAGAGGGCTTGGTTAATTAGCTGAGCCCAAAGTAACGTTAGGCACTCGAGTATATTTCCGTTCTGCTTAACCCGATGGGTTAAAATAATCAATAAATCAATTCAATTGAATTCCCACGTTGCCATCAGGATGCGGAATTAGGATTAACGACCCGCTTTGAAAACGCCCAAACGTTTTCCTTTTTTAATAAAAAAATTACAGTATGGTCAAATCGCCCATTGCTTCCCGCGCATCTAGTACTGGTCGTCGATTGAACCGTATCACCTTTTGCGGTTCAAAATGGCGTAAGAAAAATGTGACGAGTTGTATGGAAAACTGGACTCCAATTAGATCGTGGTTTCCGGTCGCTACTTGACGAAGAATAAAATCCACGGGAAGCGCACTTACCCTTTTATCTTAATATCAAACCAAGTAACACATGTGCTTGTAATTCTGGTTGAAATGTCAAGGGAAAAAACACATTTGTTTACCTTTTGTTTTAGAACACGAAAGAAAAAATATTTATTTTCCTTTGAAGTGATATGATTAAAGGGTCAGTTTGAACTATGTTTTGAACTTTTATTATGATTTTTGATGTGTAAGCTAATGCACAAGACTGCCAGCTCGAGAACAAAAAAATAATCATCGACAAATATTCATCCGTTTGTTCGTAATCGCCTTTAAACCGCGATGCTGCATTTTTGCAGCAAAATGACGGAGACGGGAGAGTCTTTTCGCGAACGGGGACGAGTTAAGTGCGACCCTCCGTGGCCTCTTCAACTAGCGGTTCACTGAGCAAGCCGTAAGCGTGACCGGTCGAAAATAGTGGCACCCAAACTCGCGGTTAGGTACAAAAGTGGCTATTAAGAAAATGACGGACCCTATTGACATATTTTTGTGCAAAATAAATATTTTGGAGACATTTTGCTAAGCATAATAATTTTGCACAAAATATGTAAAAATCAAGTTTTTAAATCTAGCTTTTGATTAAAATAAATTTGTCCTTAAAATAAATTTGTCCTTATGACTAATTCAACCCCTGCGCTGTTATCTTGACACCCGTTATATTGCAGATTTTCGCGTTGGTTCCGTTATCTTGCAGATTTATTTCGGCCAATTTTCCAGGAATTCCTACATGTATAGTATTCTTTTGCGAAGTGGAGGCATAATATTTCAGTCCTCTTTTTGTTTAGGAAAGATGTAATGCTGTCTCCTCATAGGCAACGTTTTAGCCAATTAGGGGCGCGCAATTTATTTTCCAGCTTAAAAACAATATGAAAGCAAAACAAACTAATGGAAGAATTTCTTCCTAATTTTTAGCAGAAAATCTATTACAATTGCCTCTAAGGAGTTTTTTTTTACTTATTAAGCAATGCAATTTTATATGTATGTGTTAAGCCCTGCGCTGTTATCTTGCAGATGTCCTCGTTCGCTCCGTTATCTTGCGGATTGTTTCCATGCGATAGTTGCAAGATAACAGCGCAGGGGGTGTATTCGCTTTATTTGTCAGGAAAGAGAAAAATCAGAAGTATATGAGTAACATGTTGAACTATTTACAGTTTCAAAAATTATTTTAGGGTTTTAAAAAGCGATGAGGAAAAACCCAGAATTGAAATGGCGTAAATACCTGATATATATGAGTACTAAGAATATCTTGAAGTTAAATATAATATGGATATTACATAGATACCAGGGTAAATTGTGAACGTTTCATAACTCGTTTGTTTCGTTTATTTCGCGCCGCTGCTTTGTCGTAACCGGCAGACGCCGCGTTCATGACGGCAATTCTCTCTGCTTCTAGGGCCTCTTCTTTAGCAAGTTGTTCAGATTCAAAAATTGCTTTTAATCGCGCCGCTTCTTCCGCGCGCTCCTTTTGGACTCGCGCGATGTCCGCCTTTCGCACCGCGCTTTTCTAAAACATACTCTTATTTTTTTGTACACTCTCCACACTTAGGGGTACCTCGGCCCGCTTTCTCATAATAGGGGCCACTTACTCACAATAAGGGCCACTTTTTTAGAGATCAAAATTTGTGTTAGAATAAATCCTTTTATTCTGCACATCAAAATTACGTTTTACCTCTTTGAGAACATTCATTTTTTGTTGTAAATCTTCCACATCTTTATCGTCTTTCTCTCTTTGTTCAAAATGTTGTGACGCTAATCTTTTAATTTCAGCAATCCCCTAAAAATGTAAAGTAGAGTACATGGTACGCAGGTATGGTGCGCAGTTGACATAGCGTCAAAAAGTTGGAATTTGACGCTATGTTAACTGCTATACTGGTTAAATTTTTAAACTTGACCGATTTTGTCGAAATTTATACTGTTGAAATAAGAAAAAAATTACGTATTTTTTGTATTAACAATTTATATTTTACTGCGTATTTGCGGAAACAATTTTTCTATTGGAGTAAGACTACCTTTCCTCCATTACAGTAATCTCATTGGCGCCCCAAAACTCGTTTTTTTTTCTTTCTAGAAAAAAAAACACGAAACAGTTTGAGCAAAAATATCACTACTCGGCGTTTTAATGAATTTCCGCCATCTTTTATCGCACATTTTCTTGATGGTGATATTCAGTTTTTGGCTATCTAGAAAATACGAAAAAAACGGCAAAAATTCATGTAAACCGCTGAGTAGTTAAATTGGAACCTACCTGTCACACTCTTAAATGCTTTTGACGCTGTAAGGAAACAAACGCTATACAGAAGGTAGGCCAATTCCGGAACGCTTTGCGATTTTGAGTCAAAGTGCCCTTGTGTTCCGGAATTGGACTTTTCGCCCAAAAACCGTTCCGGAATTAGCCTTTTTCGTTCCGGAATGGGACTTTAAATCTTTTTTGAAATAAAAAGCGTTCCGGAATTGCACTTTTTTCCAATAACTGTTCCGGAATGGGGTGTTCCGGAATTGGCCTACCCCCTGTAGCCTATACGAAAACAAAAATATGGTTTCTACCACATGATGAAGTAAAATACATACTCTTAAATACTCCGGATCTTTTCGCTGTTTGGTTAATTTATCGGTTGCAATGAGCATTTTCGACGCAGCTTTGAATTTTGACGTCATTTTCGTATAGTGCTGTGATAAATCTTAATTTTTATGTATTTAACGAGGATAGTTTATTTTTCATCAGTTCTATTTCACTAGTCATCATATTTGTTAAAATAAAAGAATGAAAATATACGCATACAGGGGGTCTCTAAATAAGGACCTCTCAAATTTTTTACTGTAATCATTCTTTTATTGAACGTCGCGTCGTGCACTTAATTAGACAGACCGGGTCTGTCAGACCCATAAGGCCACTTTAGACTTAGTAATTAACTTTAGAATTCAAGATGCTGATCACAGGGATTTTAGTGACGCATAATGAGTCACAGCCAAGTACTTTGAGGGTCGCTATCTGCAATTAACGTTTTTTTTTTGAAAACAGAAAACCAATCTTTATTTGAAAACGTCATATTTCGTGGAGCAGCTCTGCAATGGCATTGTATGTGTTCTAACAGGTCATGCTTCAGGACCTTGCGCCCAATACGGACGCTGCTCCTAATATGGAGGTTAGTTTCGATAATCGACAACGTCCGTATTCGGAGTAGAAACTGTACTACATTATATTAGTTTTCCTTGTAAAAGCTCTCATAGAAGCAAAAAAATTCCCAGATAATAACTTATATTTTTTTTTTTATTTTTTTACTTCTTCCTCTCTTTTGCCTTTTTTTTTCAACAATGACAACTTTTACATAAAACTTGCTTAAAGGGTCGTGGCATAGATATAACTTTAATCCCCTAAATCTTACTTTGATTTTCATGTGATTTTCCCAATTTTTTTCAAATATATTGAGCATCTCAAGGTTGACAAGTTCGTTTCAACAACTAAACTTCCATCAGGTTGTCATTATCGTACTTAAATCGTCATTAATCATAACTAATGGCCACACGGTCCAAAAAATTGCGTGAAGATAACCAGGTTGCCAAATTGTTTTTGTACCTACCGTTCGTGCTCAAATAAAACAAATATCTCGTCTTTGACGACAAGTAGTTATTCCGAGATTTATCAGGCGTTTTACCAGGGCCTTTTCACGATATCAACTTTTTAAAGCTTATGCCAATTACAAACTTTGTACAAAAATATGAAAAAAAAGCCGCCGATTTCTTCCTAAACTCCTACGGTCTGGTCAGTTCCATACCGCAATCACTAATATTTTTTAAAATTTTTTCGGCAAATTTTTTTTTTTCGCTTTAAAAAATATTAGTGAATGTTCTCGGTTATTTCGTTAAAAGCTCGAAATCGCTACGAGTTACCACCGGTCAGATTTTTTCATCCTGTTTTACTACTTTTACCTCATTTTACATGTAAAACTGACCGTGTCTAATAATTTCAAAAATTATAAAACCCACTTCATCATTATGGTTTTATAGACCAATTGCTAAACGGCACTGTCGACATCGCATCAATCGCTTAAAATCCAACCACAGGTTTTAACTCCTACCGGTTGAGTTTCATCAAAATCGGCCAAGCGTTTCTAGTATACCAGGTTGGCATATTTTAAGATGATATAAAGACCAATTTTCTCCCTTTTTTATTTGTAACTGGCGTGTCCCTCCTTTCTTCCCTCTTTATAAATGCCCATTTAGTAAGTGCAAAATAAAAAGGCGAAAATTGGTCTTTATATCATTTTAAAATATGCCGACACGGTATACTAGAAACATTTGGCCGAATTTCATGGAACTTGACCAGTAGAAGGAACATTAGCATGATTAGCTCGATTTCAGTTTGTTTACCCTAATTTGTATTTATACTGTATGTAATAAATATGCAGCTTTATTATATTATACTAGTATCAGGTTAAAATTTTAGTTCGTCGAAGTGTCGAGGTAGATTTTAATAAATAGTTTGTCATAAAATACATGTTGTAGAAAACAA
>SCLG01000481.1:92640-109369 GCA_004367875.1 Oikopleura albicans | reverse complement strand
GCGCACTCGCGAACCAAAAACGGGTCAGCATCTATATTACCTCACCCTGTATTTTCGTCCAAATGTTGGATCACAAATTTTTTGATACATTTTTGTGTTTCTTTTTTTTTCAACTTTACGTAATTGGAAGAAACAAAAATAAGCCATAACCACAATTTTTTTTCGAAAAAAAAGTAATTAGGTCATTCGACGTAAAATTAAAAAGTGGATTGTATAAGCTAATCTGGTTTTGGCTCAAGTTCAACCAGTCACGTGATAAATTATATTTAAGGCGTCAAAAATGGCCTTTCTTTGTTCCACCTAAAACTAGATTAACCCACTACAATCCACTTTTTAATTTTACTTCCAATGGCCAAATTACTTTTTTCGAAAAAAATTGTGGTTATGGCTTATTTTTCTTTCTCTGGGTAAAACGTAAAATAAACCATTTTTTGAACTATCTGATGGTAAAATAAATTGTTTATAACATTGAATTTGAGCATAAAATCTCAGAATTAAATTCAAAACGCTAATTTTGCGTTTAGGGTATCTTTCAGACCCAATAATAAAAATGAATAAAAAAAACGTGATTAGGCTCATCGGTCGCAGAAGAAAGCATTCGAAAGTAAAAAAATATGGAAAAAGGTATTTTGGCAACCCTTTTTAGTTCCGAAACATATGTACTGGGTAGTTGCGCGACCACAATTGGGTTTAAAATATGAAACTAAATGGTCGCGAAAGTGATAAATAGGACATCCTAGCGCCCAATTTTTTTCAAAAGTGGTCGCGAATCATTATCTAGAATAACGTTTTGCGTTTTTTGGTCGCGAGTTTCCATATTGTAACGAAACCACCCAAATATTGGTGTTTGTGGTCCCAAACGTTCCGAAAATGTCGCGTTAAGGCTTAGTTGCGCAATAATTTCGCTTCAAGGCTTAGTCGCGTTAAGGCATGGGTTGGTTTATACAGATAATTAGACTATATTTTTCTTTGAGCAACGTTTAACTTGTCGGCGCATGGGATCTGTATTTGTACAACCGGGCGCAACCCCGGCCCGGCCCCCAATACATTTCCGTGACCTCGAGATGCGTCGGCCCTCATTCTTTTTCGTACATCGGCCGCGCCACGGGCCCCATTGTGACCAGTAGGCCTTTGCTTTGCAAAATTCACTTTGTTTTTCGACAATTTCGTCGGTTGGCGAGTAGTCGATTTTGCAAAATGATTTTCGCCCGTAGCAACACTTTGGATCCTTTTCTTGCATTCCGTTGGTGCAATAACGCTGGCGGTAACGGGTTTGACCTTCATAACCCTCGCAAGATGCAAAATTCCATTGAGTCCAGGGACCAAAGTAAGGCTCGGGTTGAGCAGGATTTGATCGTTCTAAAAAGTATGACGGTTACTTGGGTTATAAATACACCACCTACCTGCTTAAAGTAACAGGTAGTTTTTCCGCTTACGCACTTACTGCTTAAAGTATTACTTATTAAACAGTTCTGCCCTACTTCAAGTAAACCCAAAAATTGAACAAAAAACTGTTACTTTAAGTGGAACTCATACTTTAAGCATGCAGTGCGTAGGCGGAAAAATTGCAGGTAGGTGGTGTAGGATATAATCGAAAAGTCTAATTCGAAAAGTCTAGTTTTTCCAACCGTTCTTGTATGGATTTTCCGATTTTTAATTTTTCGGTTTTTCCTAACCCATTGGTTTTTCCGGCTTTTCGGCGTGCAACAAAGTTTTTCAAAAATGGTTTATTAAATATGCGATACAGTCCTTACTCCTTTTTCGGACGCTTTTTCGGCCAAAATGGATCCATTGTAAAAGAAAATCAAGTTTTTTTTATCAGATTTTCCTTTTTTTGATTTTTCCTTTTTTAATTAGAGTTTTTAATTAAAGTTTTTTATTATATTTTTTTAATCCACCTACACACTGCGCATTTATCTTGTCTTTTATTAACTGATACTTTACTGACCTTGACAGACTGAACCGGTCCAACCCGGTTTACAAATACAAACAGGTGGATTTTGACATCCAGTACCAAAACACTTGGCACATTCTCCGCCATTTTTACAGGGACAGTTAAAACGCTGACATCGATATCCATCAAAGTAAGCCTTACAAGTGCATTTAAAAAACGGATAAAACTCTATTTTTGAACACCCGCCAGAATTGCCGCCAATTGTTCCAGTTTCACTACACGGTATATCTCTGTAACAAACATCCTGTGTTCGTTTTGGTAAGAGGCTGTCTTATGTCGGATTTAAATATGCGATACAGTCCTTACTCCTTTTTCGGACGCTTTTTCGGCCAAAATGGGGCCATTCTAATATAAAAATGATCCTCTTTGTGGCGATGCTCCTTTTTGGGACGCTATTTTGGAAAACCGAAAACGTCCAAAAAAGAGTAAGGACTGTAATAGTTTTGGTTTTCTTATTTTTTTCAATAGCAGTGTGCGCCGTTAACGGGCACCCCCTTAATAGGTCTAATTGTCATTTTAACGAGCAGATTTGGAAAGAAAATTGTCTTGTCCGTTAACGGCGCACCCTGTGTATTGAAGTTTTCAGATTGAAAATTTTTAGAATCTTATCAAAATTAGAGCTTTTTGGCTGAAATATGAAAATTTGGTGCTCTATTATTAATATACAGTCATGTATCCCTAGATGTGCATTTGCGCTTTCCGAAAAACATGCACATCTAGAGAGACTTTTTGAAACAAAAATACGACAAAAACGTGCACATCTAGAGGTACAGCTGGAAAAAGTTGGCCTGAAAAAGGTACAAATTTTCGTAAAAAACGCACATCTAGAGAGACATGCACATCTAGAGAGCCCACATCTAGAGATACTTGACTGTATTATAAAAAATTCTTCAAGGAAAAAAAACGAACTATGTTCTGGCAAAGTTTTAAATCCTGACTTTTTCACATTTTCCGCACGAAACCGGGCACCGGTAGTTTTTGAAATACCAGTTTGGGCATAACTTCTCTGCAAGTGCTTTACATCTATTATTCGGAAGTGAGTCTTGACAAGTTTGTGAAAAACCCTTTCCGATAGCCAAAGATAAAATAATTATCATACCCTCAAAAATTTAAAATGATTATTTTTTTCAGACCATTTTTTTTATTTATTCACATCATGTAATTGACCAATTAAATTCAACAATGTCAACGATAGCAGATTCATTCACGTTTTTATCCCGTACGATTACAGTTTAGAAATTGAATTAATAAACCGGGAGAAATTGGTCGGAAATTATTCAACGACACTTTCTAAAAAATATGTTCATCAATCTAACGCCGTCAACTGCTTTCAAACATTTTTTTACTGCACGGGAGGGCTTAATAAGGGACAGTTTACTGATTTGAAAAACCGTCCTTATTAACCCTAAACAGTTTTGTCATACAGTAATATGCACAAAATGCGACGGTTTTTGGGAACTGGTTGGTGTGCACAGAACGCGACACCCCACACCGTGACGGTTGTTCTTTTGCTCATAAATTGTAAAATTTTGGAGTAAATCGATTTTTTGAACTTGAACTGATTTATGATACCTCTCAATATCCGTGAAAAATACAGTGAAAGAAAAAACAAACAAATTGTAGAGAAATCGACCATACAATTTTTTAAGGAAACTCGCGTATTTTGCGGTCGGTAAGCACACCGAAGTCGTAGTGGTGCGTAACGCACCGTGCGTTGTGTGCACATCTACCGTAAATTAAACAAATTGTAATAAGTTTGAACACCTGATTTACGCCGTCAACGATGCTCCATTCTGGTCCATAGTTTATGGATTATACCTTATGGTTACAGAGAATTTTGGATGACAGTTTGTACCAGACGTAAGTTCGTTCCAGAAAACGCGGTGACAGTTTGTACCAGAATAGGTGGTTACACCAGATGGCAGTTTGTACCAGGAAGTTCCCCGCACGCCCGCTTGCACGTCACGCCGCAAATGTCACAAGGTTTTCGACTGGTGTGCAGTATTGGGTGGAATGTTTTTATCTGGTACTTTTCATGAGCTGGTACCAGTAGAGTTTGCCAATCGAGTTTCGTACCAGTCGATAAAACGTTCCGCCCGAGACTACATCAGTCGAGTTATACCCGTATACGTGATATGATTTTTTTTGCATGCGAACTTGACATTTGTTAACCAAATAACCAAATTTAATGCTAAGATTTTAGCATGATATAAAAATCACTCATTGTACAGTTATAAAGAGATCAAAAGACCGTGACGTTATGACGAACTTATTGCTGTGGAGTATAGGTTGAGTTTATTAAGCTTATTTTATTAGTACAGACCAGGTCGGTATATTCGATATTTTTTACTACCCGACCCGACCCGGAAACCGCTGGTAAAACTCGGTTGTTCAAGTCGGGTCAGAGATCTCTGGTTTCATCTACTTACTATACTTCTTAACTTAAAGTTGAACGTAAGTTTGTCGGCCAAATCGGTCTATGTCACGCGTATCACAGACCCGATCAAAAACTCGAGTCTCGAAATTCAGGTCAAAAAACTCGGGTCTAATCCCAAGCAAAAATGGCAACCCGATCCGTGTCCTACCCGCGTTGGGTATGGGTTTACTCGGGTAGGAGATTGGATCGGGTTAAACTACAGACCCAGTCGGAAAATTACAAAAAAATCTAGTAAAACTTTGTATACAAATATTTATATACTTTGTATATAAATTTTCCCGGCAATTATTTTAACTTCGGCTGGTACAAATTAAGTTTTATTTGCAAAAATGGATAACGGGGCAGGGGTAATTGAACATCTTTATGCAGCATGAGTCATGCATTTATGTAAAAAATCACAGTAATTCATAAAACTCATTATTATAACTAAGTAAAACTCAAATTTGCAATATGGTCTTCTGTACACGCTATGGGTTATAATTCAACATGCAATAATCCGGAAATGGGCGCCAAATGCGAACTGGAATGTCGAGAAACCGGTTTGGATTGTCTTTTAAATTGTGGATCTGATGTCGCTGACCCAAACGTTCAATTATGCAAAAGAAACTGTTCCGATCAACAATTCTTCTGCACTTACGGTTTTTATTAGTATTATATCACAAACAGTGTTGGAAAAGTTGGCCGACGCCCGAATGTTTACCAACGCCTAAGGTTGGTTGGTCGTTGGCCAACGCACCCCAATTCCAACACTGATGCTTAACGGATAAATCTTGCTTTTACACAGCATACATAGTACATACAGTATAAAATTGCGTTGAGCGTTGGAAAAAAATTGAGCGTTGGCCAACGCTTGAATTTTTCTCAACGCCCAACGCTCCCAACACGTTTGAAAGAAAATTTACCCAACGCTGCCAACACTGATTACAAACACACCACCTAACCAATTATTTTACGACTAAAAGTCCCCAAAAAGTGTTATGATAATTTACGTTTTGATTGTCAGTGTGTTAAGATAACAGGTTAGGGGATGTATATTTCATTATAATTTTAGGGTGCCCTTGTTATAGAAAATGTTTGCATGGTTGCCCATGTGAATATTATAGTGGGTGTTCACCAACAACCACAGAAGAAACAACAACTACAACAACAACTACAACTACAACAACAATAAAAACAACAATAAAAACAACAACAACACAAACAAACTCTGTTGTTTTACGTCAAAACAATCGGATTGGGATCATAGAAATATTGGATAAGACGTGGAATATAAAATTTGATATAAAGAGAACAGGATCAGTATATAGCTGGGATTCCATTTTATTACTGACTACATTGGATACAGCTAGTGGCAGCCGCGGTGGATATATACCAGCAATATGGTTTCACAGTGCTGGGGATATGTGGGTTTATCAGTGGTTGGATGGAGGAAGCCGTTCTTACAATCTTAAAACGTTGGAAAATGGAGTGTGGTACTCAATAGGGGATAGGTCAATGATTGCAAAAAAACGTGTGATTTAACACAAATCAAGATCACGAAAAAAAATCAGAAAATTTGGATTTTGTGGTCGTGATTTCATTACTGTGATAGTATTAAAATTTGCAAAATCATTTAAGTCCTTTCTATACAGAAATAGCCGTCGTCTATTCAAATGGCCAATATTTATTCGGTATATGGGTCGACAACGTCAAATATGTTTCTTATACCGTAAAAACACCTGAAAAGTTCTACGATGTGGATATATGGGCCACTGATCCATGGTATCCAGCAGCTAAAGCCGAAATGCGTAACTTGAATATATCTCCAAATTAATGTACAGGAACATTTAATTTGTTTTACTGTAACAGTCTTCCAAGGAAATAATACAAAGTTGCTCCTCACGAAAAATAAATATCTAAAAAAATAATTTGATTTTGTGTTTTGTTATGAACGAGCGATTTTTCAATTTACGGGTATCTTTTGTGGGACAATTTGAAATTTAATACTATACTTTCAACATTCTGAGGTGTTTTTATGGTCTTTTAAATAATTAAGATGAACTATACAATTAAAATTGAGCCCTACGCGCTTATCTTTACAAATAATTAAAAAATATATGCCGGAGGGTTAATTTATATGAAATCATGAAATATCAATGAGGAACGTATAGCAATTGAATACAACAAAAACGCAAGCTTTTCTACTGTACGGGATTAACAATATTGACATGACAGTTTCAGACAAGAATCCCATAAAAAACAGAGCGATTTTGGAAAAAAAGCTTACAGCTCAATAAAGACATCCAATCGTCAATCAATAAGTATTTTCAACAAAAAAAACGATAATCGTTGAAATTCACCAGATATTTTTTGTGTTTTTTTATCATTCAAGAAAAAATAATAAAGAGCAAGAAAATGAGGTTGAGTTTGCCGAGAGTAAATCATTCAAATTCCCTCAAGAAACGCAGATCGTATAGGTATCACCAGTTTTTTTAGATTGTGGCCATATTACGTCAAATTTGCAAAAAATAGGTAAAGGTTACCAGTGGTAACCCCAGTGAAAGTTTGGTAGAAAAAAGGGCTGATGTTACAGACAGATAAAAAAAAATAAAAAATTGGATTTTCAAGCCGCAAATTAGACATGACCGGTTAATTGGTTTTCAACCGGTTAACGGGTCAATGTGTAATCGTTAGATAACGCCGGTTAAAGGCGTATCCTGTGTATTTCTGATTTTTGAATTAATTATAGATAGTGTGAAAATGGTAATTCACCACGCGTTTTTGTTTTTCTAGGCATTTCTAACGTTTAAACCTCAGAAAACGCGCACTGGTTTACCTTCAAACTGTACTTAATATTTTAGGGCTTTTTGTTGACTAGTTCTATGATAACCAGTCTCATGACAGAGCAGCCCTGCAAAGCGTGATTGAGTGGGCGTTTGCAACCACTACTATGATAGTGTTTTTAACTCATAGGATTAGCGGAAGATCGGAGTTATACCGCATATTTTCCTCGTTCTGGTTTTAGAATTTACTTTTTGTTATTAAATATTCACCAGAAGATTATCATGACTATCCACTTTTGAAAATAATAATATTTAGTATTTTTTATTTCAATAATTGAATTTCCATTATTGCTAATCCTAAGCGATCTCAGAAGCTTAAAAACCACGCAGCCCGCCGAACTAATTTCTTGGACATAGCAAGAGGTTTTTTGATGCAAATTTAACATTTTTTGAAAATAATTTTCACGTGAGATTGGTCCCAAGCTAAAAAAAATACAGGCCGACTCTCAAAGCGCACATTCCAAAAGGAGATCCTGGGCTGTCGATGAAATTTAGTTGTCACAGGAAGATATGGGATTTTAATCTTATCTGACATACAGTCCTCAGTCTCTTAAGTGTCGCCCATCCCTTAAGTGACGCGTTTTAGCGGCGTGGGCGCGGCACTTATTTTGGAGTACTCGAAATAAATTTATTAGGGTGAGTTATCTATTTTAAATTTATGGGCCGTAAAAATGACTGTATGAATAGGCGGTATACTTGGTGTCAATATATTTTACAAATTGTGAAGATTATTTAATCGCGCAGTTTAATCTACCCATTCATTTTAGGCTTTTGCCAAAACGTACGGTACAAAACGTGTTGGCGATTGTAAAACCAGGTGGAGACACCTACTATATTAATCTGTGTCGCATAGGGCTGTTTAAAACCTACTGAAAAAACTTCCCAGTTATATAAATTCTATGAATTATAGACTTCAATAGAACCCAAACCAAACAACTAAAGACCAAAAAGATGGGGAATAAAAAGGTTAACCTGCGTTATGAGCCATAATTTATGGCCAATAAATTAAAAAATTGATATCTAGTGGCCCACTAGTAGTGGGTCATAAAAAGGGACCATGTAATATTTTGACCGAGGGGCCTCCATATGCCTTAAATCGACCAAAAAATACGTTGCGTGTCTATATACACGCACTTCCCTCTGGGTGTTAAGACTTTTTTTAAGTTTTGGTGTAATTTCAAGTGGTTAGGTGGTGTATTATGTAAACAGATTTTGCTACATGAGTAAAATCAATCCATTGGACTTTGATGTGTGGAATTGAATGTGAGGAATAATGCATTGTTAATTTGGTTTTAGATTTAATTCGAATTTGCCAACACAAATTGTTCATGAAGAGGTAGCAAAATAAAGCCCCTTATGCCAAACAACTCCAAATTGTGAAATCATAAAAGACAGATTCAGTTTTAAGTGGCTCACTTTTCATTTTGCACCCCATTATGTGCGTTTTCACGCGCAATTTAACGATAAAAAATACAGAGAAAAAATCCCATAAAAAGTGTATAAGTCTATTAGTAAGTGTAGTGCTCGTTCTTTCAGCCGCAGGATTCGAAATTTATAATACATTCCTTACTCCTGTTTCGGACGTTTTCGGTTCTCAAAAATACAGTTCGAAAAAGAAGCATCGTCACAAAAGGGTCATTTTTCTATTAGAATGGCCCCATTTTGGCTAAAAAAGCCTCCGAAAAAGGAGCAATCGTCCGAAAAAGGAGTAAGGACTGTAGATTATTAATAAGGCAAAGTTTTTCAATTATACAGGGTGTGCATACAGTTAAGCTGCCACTTTTGAATTTTCCGGCCAATCGCCTACGCATTGAGCAATTAAAGCGGCTTAACTCCGCACCCTTTGTATACAAAAAACGTTCAATAAAAAAGTTTATGTTGAGGGTGGCTATAAGGCCTTGGATTTTGTCCGTTATAAAGTCTTATGCTTTATGGAACTTTTCACCAACCCTTTACAGTTTACTACTCAGAGTATAGGATGGATTCCCGGCGTTTGCTCCGTCTTTTCTAGATGGGGAGACGTTTCCGTAAATCACGGATTTTAAAGACAAAAAAAAATAGAAAAAAGAGACATTGTTGGCGCTAGAGAATATTTTTAGTGGAAAATGGATGTCGCAGTCACGAAACTGAGATTCTCGGATCTACAAAATAAAAAGGTCGGGAATTCCTGTTATACGCAGAGTAGTCGGAAATGATTGTTTTGACGATCAAAAACTGTCATATTTTTTTAAAATGAAAACAAAATTTTTAACCCTGAACTTTGTATTGGGGTGGCTCTTACTTGAACAGATTAACGACGATAAGCGATTGCTTTTTGTTGGATTTTTTAGATATCATTTTGGCGTTAGGTGTAGGCATCAAGTAGTTTGACAAAAATTTGCGGACGGCTAACTGCGCAGCCCCTGTACACAAAATGCGTCATAGTTGGTGCCCACTCAACAGTTTCTCGATTTTGGTCGCCTTTTTTGGAACGTGTTTTTGTCTTTATCAGTTTGGAAATATTGTTCGCGGAAACTGGAACGATTTTTTCAATTTTGGCGACGAACTTTATTTCAAAGACGGAAAAGTAAATCAATTATTTATTATTATTTATATATTATTTATGAATTATTTATTACCCGCATACAGCGGCTGATCCTAGACTTCCACGTATCAGAAAATTTTTCGAAAAAATTGTTTTGGCAATATTGTAGACATCGAAAAGTTAGTTGTAAATGGGGAAAAATTAAGGTCCTAAAAATTCAAAAATTTTTAAGCTCTACAATTTGGCCAAAACATTTTTTTTACAATTTTTTTTTACAATTTTTTTTTACAATTTTTTTTACAATTTTTTTTCCCGATTTTTGGTGTCCTCCACAACTAAAAAAATGCGAATATTTGATTTCCGAAAAACGCGCACATCTAGAGACAGTCTCTTGACGAGAAATATGACCAAATTTCTAGCGACCTACTTTCGACATTGTTGGATCAAAAGTTGCTCTCTAGCGCTAAAAAACGTGTATTTTAACCAATTTGTAGGATGATATACAAGCAGAACTGAAAGCAAAACTGAAATGTATGACAGTTGACAGTATAGCCAATGAATTCATCCACAGTATTAGGAATCATGGATTTTCACTAATGTCGATTAAAAAGGACCCGTGTTTTTTCCAAGAAACTGTTTTTTTGGCGAAAAAATTAAATTTATAATTTGAAAAAAAAAAGTTCAAAAAAAATTCAATTTTTTTTAATTTGTCTAAAATTCATAAGGATTATTTTCCGAGCAAAAAAAAAAACGTTTTCTTCGATTAGCATTTTATTCAGTAAAATTTTTCTCTGATAAATTGTTTTTCGGTAAAATTTCCTCCGAAAAACTTTTATCGTTAGAAATACTGTTTTTAGAAAAAAAAATCGTGACATTTTTAATGAAAAACCCTCATATATCATGGTCAATGTTCCTAATTTTTAATACAAGTTTTGGCTTTTTCGTTAAAAATGTGAAAATCTGTGAAAAAGTACTACACGTGATCCGAGTTGTGCGGTGTCATTAAGGTCATATCATTCTCCGCAACCAATGCTAAAGCAAAGTGAAAGACGTCAAAGTCATTCTGGTTCAATACCCTGTTAAGCTTTTTCTTTACATTATGGACTTAGTGCTGAATCGCCAATAAAGATATTATGAGTTTAAGTTCAGACAATATTGGTTCATCTATAGACCGCTTTGCAAACATTTTATTTGCTACTTTCGTTTATATTCTAAAGCGATTTAGCTACTCAGCGTTTTGCATGAATTTCCAGCGATTTTTTTCCCTATTTTCTAGTTATCCAATTTAGAATTTTTCGCACGTCAAAAACGCGAATATCTGGAAAATCCGGGAGAAAAGATGGCGGAAGTTCATGTAAAACGCCGAGTAGACGTCAGTATTTGCTGTAAAAAGTTAGTTTAAAATACATATTTTAATTTTATGAACGACTTCCGCCTACGCACTGTGCAGTTATCCGGTACCTTTTTTGACAAAAAATATCGGATAACTGTCCAAACTTCGAATCAATATGAAGAAATCTGAGGAAAAAATGTTTTTTACGTTTGGACATGTTTTATTTAATTAATAATATGAATAATTATTACTCACAATGATTTCCTGGCTGCGCAACATTTGTTTATAATAAAATAAGATGTAAATTAACTAAAAATAACTTTATTTTTGACGTAATTATAATATAAAATTAATTAAAATTGTATTATAAAATATGAGATTGTCGATTTACGGACCGTTCCGGCAAAGGCAATTTCAAATCTTATCATTTGAAAATAGAGATTTTGAAAGAAAAAGAGAGAAAAACGCATTTTCTACAATTTTAACAAGTAGGTTTTTTGGAACTACTTTTTGAGAATATGTATTGAAAAACATTATGAAAAATGGAGGCCAACATCACGTGTAGGCGTTGTAACTTGCAAATCTTAAAATTGCGAATGGTTCGATAAACTGCGCCTCTTGTGTACGGTAGCGCGGTTTTTCCAAGAAACGTTTTTCAGGAATTCCATTTTCCGGGAAATAACCCCATTTATATACACAGGGTCCGTAGCTAACCGTCCACTATTGCGCAATTTGCAGTTAACCGTCCATTTGGGGCCAAATTCGTTCCGTTAGTAACGCCTACACGGTGAGCAGTTAACATTCCAGTTTTTTTTTTGATGGACGGTTGCCAGCGTTTTCAGGAAAAACTTCCAAATAATACAGTCCTCACTCTAGCAAAATGATCCTTTTTGTGACGATGCTCTTTTCCAGAACCGAAAACGTCCCAAAAAGGAGTAAATCCGCTGCTTAAAATTTAAGATTAGCCCTTAAATCAAAACAGCTTTTCAAAGTCGTTAATTATGTGTTAGACTAGTTCAAATATAATTCGTAATTTGCAAAATTAAAACAAAAAAAACCATAAATCAGCAAATTTAAGAACTGTATTTATTGTGTTGATGGGCTAACATGTTTTTTACGTCTTCATGAAATGGTTAAACGATTGGGTCAATTGAGTACGTGTATTTATTTTTACCAGATTGTACTCAAACAACATTGAGGACCATTTGCTTTGGATAAACGAGATTTTTAGATGAATTGCAATGTGTTAACCCCCAATCACCATCCATATCACATCCAGCAAAAGTTCACCCAAGTACGAAAGAGTATGAAAAGTTGAATAGCAATTTACGTCTTACTAACACACATTATAAATCGTAACCAGAACCAGGCCTGGCACTGGCCAGGACCAAATTTCCAAAAAATTCGCCTCTGTCAGTTTTAACCGTTTTCAGGTTTCACTATTTTTTGCATCGGCCCAAGTCAGGCTGTGCCAAAAGTCGTGTTTATTTCGGTTAAAGCGTAGTACAGGATGGGATAAAATATCTCAGTGATTTTCAAACGCAAAAAAATGAATAATGTTACCACTTTTTGGTAACGTTGCTTGACAGCGCGTCGGAGGCCTATGTGGCCTGTTATTGGTCTTTTTTGAGCGCGCTCGGCCAATCACAGAAAAGCAAGTCGCCGAAAGGCAATTTCCTTTTTTTGAAATATTTTATATACACCACCTGTCTACGTAACTTAACAAAACTTTTGGAAAAAAAAGGTGTTAAGTTACGTGATTTTTGTTAAGTTACGCCCATTTTGTTAAGTTAGATGGGTAGTGCGTAGGCGGAAGTGCTGGAAAACTTTTTCAAAACTGTTAAGTTACGCCAATTTNCGACGAATATTGCAAAAATTTTCCCTAAAAATGGGGACTGATTTTTTGCTCTGAAGCGTCCCACTACTACAGTTTATACTTTTTTCAATTTTTTTCGGCGTGATTTAAGAGATAATACATAGGGCATCACCGAACATTGGGGCGTTTTTTGAGAAAACGAACATTATTCTTTTAAAACGAATTTTTCTTGACCCAAAATCATCATTTTTGGATAAAAATGACAAAAAATGCAATTTTTAAGAAAAATTTTGGTTTAGAAAAAAAACGCCCCAATGTTTCCTATAGAGTAAGACGTTCTCGTTTGAATGGTTTTTGTGAAAATTTATTTAATTAAACCGTGTAGGAGTGGGACCATTTTTAAAAATTATTTTTGATCTACGAAGGAGCGCTATGGGGGGCATATGTGTTGAGTTATGGTTTTATTTTTTCATAACATGGTCCGAAAAACACTTTTGTAGCGACATGCATAGTTTAAGAATAGTTGTTACCGAACTTTCATAGAAAAGTAGTAATTTCTGATCACACCTTTTTCAAGAAAAATGGGTGTTTCCCACTCTTAAGTTCAGACAATATTGGTTCATCTATAGACCGCTTTGTAAGCATTTAATTTGCAACTTTGGTTTACGATTCCAAAGCGATTTAGCTAGACGTCAGTATTTGCTAAAAAATTTGGAGTACTGGAGTGAGAAAAAAAGTGTCACCGAGAAAATTTCGCTTGTAGGTTTGAAACAATACTCGGTCTGATCTATGGTAAGATCGGCGTCGAGCTCGGTGACAAACTGACGACCCACAGCAGTACACGTATCTTGGGCGCATTTATGAGCGCGAGATTTGCCATCCCACACGTAAAAAATGCGCGAGAGATACGTGCGAAACAATCTCGCGCGAGATTTGTTTTGGACGGAAAAACTCGCGCGCTTTTTGTCCACCAAAAATTTACCAACGCGTTTTTGAAATACATCACCTACCTGATTAAAGTAACACTCAGTTTTCCGCCTACTCCCTACGTGCTTGAACTAATAGCTCCACTTATGATAACGGTTTTCTTGTTCCATTATTGGGTTTACTTTAAGCAGGTACACGGAACTGTTACTTTATGTAAGTAATGCGTAGGCGAAAAAACTTTAAGCAGTGTTACTTTAAGCAGGTAGAAAGTGTACTGTTAAAATTCATCGAATACGCAGTTATCCGGTACCTTGTTTGACCAAAATACCGGATAAATGTCCCAATTGCGACTCAAAAGGAGGAAATCTGGGGCAAAAAATGTTTTTTGTACGTTTGGATATGTTTCATTTAATAATATGAATAATTATTATTCACCATAATTTCCTGGCTGCGCAACATTTGTTTTAGATAAAATTATATACAAATTAACTAAAAATAACTTTATTTTTGACCTAATTATAATATAAAATTAATTGTAATTATATTATAAAATATGAGATTGACGATTTACGGACCGTTCCGGCAAAGGCCATTTCAAATCTTATCTTTTCAAAATAGAGATTTCGAAAGAAAAAGAGAGAAAAACGCATTTTCTACAATTTTAACAAGTAGGTTTTTTGGAACTACTTTTTGAAAATATCTATTGAAAAACATTTTGAAAAATGGAGGTCAACATTACGCGTAGGCGTTGTAACTTGCAAACCTGAAAAATTGGGAATGGTTCGTTAAACTCCGCCTCTTGTGTACGGTAGCGCCGTTTTTCCAAGAAACGTTTGTCCAGGAAATGGATTTCAGGGAAATAACCCCCACAGTTTATATACAAGGGATGCGTAGCTAACCGTCCACTATTGCGCAATTTACAGTTAACCCTCCGTTTGGGGGTCAAATATATTCCGTTAGGAACGCCTACACGTTGAGCAGTTAAACGTTCACTATTGCGCAATTTGCAGTTAACCTTCCATTTGGGGCCAAATTCGTTCCGTTAGTAACGCCTACACGGTGAGCAGTTAATATTTCAGTTTTTTTTAATTTTGGTGGACGGTTGCCAGCATTTTCAGGTAAAATGTCCAAATAAATTATCCAGTCCTTATAAGACGTCAAAATTATACAGTCCTTAAAAACGTCCAAATAAATTATACAGTCCTTACTCCTTTTCGGGACGCGCTTGTTTGGGACGCTTTTTTGGCAAAAGTAGGGGCCATTCTAATAGAAAAATGATCCTTTTTGTGACGATGTTTTTTTTCGGACGCTATTTTTGAGAACCGAAAACGTCCCAAAAAGGAGTAAATACAGTAGTCATGTTCCTCACCTGAATCCGTTGCTTAAAATTTAAGATTTAATATTAGCCCTTAAATCAAAGCTTTAAGAGCTTTTCAAAGTCGTTAATTATGTGTTAGTCTAGTTCAAATATAATTCGTAATTTGCAAAATTAAAACAAAAAAAAAAAATAGATAAATCAGCAAATTTAAGAACTGTATTTATTGTGTTGATGGGCTAACATGTTTTTTACGTCTTTATGAAATGGTTGAACGATAGGGTCAATTGAGTACGTGTATTTATTTTTACCAGATTGTACTCAAACAACACTGAGAACCATTTGCTTTGGATAAACGAGATTTTTAGATGAATTGCAATGTGTTAACCCCCAATCACCATCCATATCACATCCAGAAAAAGCTCACCCAAGTACGAAAGAGTATGAAAAGTTAAATAGCAATTTAGGACTTACTAACACACATTATAAATCGTAACCAGAACCAGGTCTGGTACTGGTCAGGACCAAATTTCGGACATTGCCTGATTGGGGCAAAAACAGACCATGGCGAAACCTGGAAATGACGAACAATAAAACGATGATAAAGATTTCGCCTGTGTCAGTTTTAACCGTATTCAAGTTTCGCTAATTTTTGCATCGGCCCAAGTCAGGCTGTGCCAAAATTCGTGTTTATTACGGTTAAAGCGTAGTACAGGATGGGATAAAATATCGCAGTGATTTTCAAACGCGAAAAAAATAAACGCGAATAAAATAAATAAAAACTGGAAAACGGAGAAAATATTTTCCGTTAACATTTTTTTTCTATTTTTATTTTTCTCCGTTTTCCTGTTTCTCCGTTTTCCAGTTTCTCCGTTTTCCAGTAGTGCCCTGTTTAGATGTCCTAGTGTATTTTCACTTTTGAATAATTTATTAACTATTGACAACTTATGGAAAATAATACAGTTACTAAAAAGTACAAAAGATAACAATTCAAAAAAAAAAATATTCTTCCGCCAGCTGCCCTCGATTGACCCCAGGGCTGCGTAGGGCCAAAATTAAGAGAATTCGCGAATTTTTTATGGAATTTCGCGAGTTGTTATAGTAGTTCGCGAATCTTGGATTCAATAATCCTGCATTTTCTCCGAAAATAACCAATATTGCATGGTTCGGGCTTAATTTAGATATTTTAACGTATGAGTAATTCACTAACTGTTGACAGCCAATGAAAATAATATATAGTAACTAAAAAGTACAAAAGATAACAATTTCGAAAAAATATCTTCTTCCCTCAGCTTAATTTTGTCCTCCGATTGACCCTGCTCTGAGCGACTCAGAATTCATCGAATCAGCGCTTTTTCTGTTTTCGCCCACTTAAATCGCACGGCTGAACTCTCCTCACCCAAATACCCCCAGCCAATCAGCGTTTGCCTAATTCGACCTTGAACACAAAAACGGATTTTGAAGAGATCGAATTTGTTCACATATTTATAGTTTTTCACGGAGCCAGAATACTCATCAGACTGTAAAAGTCCCCAGAGAAAAACCAAAACACAGAGAAACGGGAAATAAAATTCAAAACTTAAATTTTCAAATTGATTATT
>SCLG01000481.1:59685-80611 GCA_004367875.1 Oikopleura albicans | reverse complement strand
GCAAAATTAAATTAGCTTATTATAAGCTTGTTTTTACGCGTATCGCTCACGACATCCTGTACCGTATGTTACATATGTGTTCTAATAACAAACACATACGGTATGTGTTTGTCATTAGAATTTAACTGCATGATTATATGATATGTGTTTAGTATATGCGCTCAACTATTTTTAATTAGTAACGGTAAAACCGAGCTAGCCATTCGATGCAGAATCAAAAAGTGGATTGTACTTTTATAATCCAGTCTTTACTCAAGTTCGCCCAGTTAAGCGAAAAATGGCCTTTAAGGCCAAATAATTGCCTTTTCTGCCACTTTTTGATTTTGCGATCAATGGTCTTTTTCTGAAAAGTTATTTCGGTTATCGGTTATTTTTTCTTCCGTAGCAGAAAAATGATGAGAGATTAGAGTTTTATTTTTAATAAGGCTACAAAATATACTTTTTTAACGAAAAGTATTTTTACGAGAAAAATAGTTGAGATCATCTACTTTATCCTTAACAGCAAAATTACTTATGTCAATTTTTTTTATCAATTTTTATTCAGCACAAACCGACTACGAGGCAAAACCGGCAAAGGTCGGACTTTGGCAGACGGTCAAAGGATGGTTCGGTATGAAATAAGGCCGCCGAAATTGAAAGATTTTCAAAATCGAAATTATGTACATTCTGCCCAACTTTCTGTATATCGTATTGGTCTCTTGAGGGCCAGCCCATAATATTATTCCAGGACACCTGACGAAAATTTCTCAACAAAAAAAGTCTGGGGACTTTTTTCCACTTATTCCTTACCCGTTTGGGCACTCATGGGCCCATTTCGACAATATTAATTAATGGTTTTTCTCATCGTGCCCAAGTGCCCACGGGTTAACGCTTCGCTAAACTCACTAGTCAACCTGTTTTTTCCCTGGAAATTTTGGGTTGGCCTTTAGAAGAACTATCTAACGTTATAATATATTGTGGTAAAGCACCGCTTTTAACTGGTCGACAACCGCAATTTACCGGTCGACAAACGCAATTCACTGGTCGACAACCGCATTTTACCGGTCGACACCGTGGTACTGGAAACAACCACTCTCCATTGCCAAAACCATGTATTAAACATATTATATTATACCGTTATGAAATAACTTATTGAATAAAAATTAAAAATTATTTACTGGTTGTAGTTTTTGAAAGAGAATTATGGAATTGAAAAAATGAAACCGTTCCGGCTTGCAACTCTACATAACGGTCAGAAATTACATTTTGTATATTTTTTGAAGCAAAATTGATAGCACCTGGTGCGCCGTTATGTTTCACGAAAAATTCTCAAAAAAATGAAATATTTTGGCGCAAGGGAAAAAACATGAAATATAACAGCACGAGCCGGAAAAAGTGAAACATAATGGCGCACATAGTGTATTACAGCTTTTGCGTAATTACTTGGTCCTTACTTTGAATACGTAAGCTTTCTTCCAATACGGACGGTTTTTGTCAAAAAATGTCCCCAAAAAGATCGAAAATGGACACTATATGAAAATTCGCCCCAATACGGACGCTATTTTCGAGCATCCGTCCGTATTGGAAGTAAGGACTGTAACTATAACATGCGCAAAACGGTAGTACAGTTATTGCCAATAATCGGCGAGAAAATTTTATTCATATCATTTCATTAAATTGCGTTTAGTGGGATAATTTTTCATCCAAGGTTGTTTTCGCCATTCGGGGTCAATGTCAAAATCGCGCGGGCGGGTCATCATTTCAAGGTCGTCTAACCCGGACTTGACTGGACTGTCCAACGAGCGCTTCAAGGCACAGTCCGAAATTTTCCCATCCAACCAATCCAGGGATTCGGGCAATTGTGACTCATCACACATTCTGAGTGGTTGTCAATTTTCATAAAAAATATGGATTTTTCCCAATTTTTTGATTTGTACTGATCATTTCATAAAAAAACCATTTCCTAATCCAAGCATGTGCCATCTGTGCTTTCCATGGATCGCCTAGAATTTGTCGCAGTTCTTCAATATCGGGCGCTTTTGATCGCGGTTTGAACGATTTTGTTGCACTTTTCAATGCTTTTAGGAGAAAATCCAAAAAATGTTTTTCGACAAATAAGGTTTAGGAGAAATATCTTGAAAAAAAAACTTTAAGCAAGAAACTTGTTCTCCGAAAAATCAGTACTGCCATTTATACCAGTATATTACTATAATAATTTATAGCGTGTAGTCCCACGTCCCGTAAGTGCCACGCCGCGTCCTTGATAATAGCCGGTCCCTTGAGTGACGCGTATTTTAAAGCTTCACTGCGACACTAGAGGGACTGCGAATACCCTATAATAAATTATTATACACTCGTATACGTTTTAAAAGCTCGTCCCGAGAAGGAGTAACATTTCTTGCGTCAACTTTCCCGTGTGGTCGGTTTCGTGGCTCGTGAATTCGAAGGCTGAAATTTTTTTAGCTACAATATTTGTACTGTATGGTCANTACAGTATGACACAATACAGTCCTCTTTCCCTTTAAGTGCTGCGCCCTTGAATGTCCCCGATCCCTTAAGTGCGGCACTTAAGGGAATGAGGAGGACCGTATGTTTATTAGACTTGCCTGACTTCAGTGATTGGAGATTGTTCGAAGTCTTGGTATACGTAGTTATAGTGGGTTTCTCTAAAATGACATTATTGAATTGAAAAGCAAAAATTGATAACAATATTCACGTTGATTTGGTGTTCACCTTTTGTATAGTTAAAAAGGGGATTCATAAATTGCTGCTCGTGTTAAGTTAACGCTGTTAACATTCATAAGTGAATTGTGTCAGTCTGCTACTTAATATGCTTCGCACATCTTGAATGTGAACAGCAAATGTGATTGGTCAAAGGGGAAAATGACTCAATAAGTTAAGCCAATGAGCTAATGACGATAATTGAGCATTCTTTAAAAAAACAATCTACAGGAAATCTCTAGGAAGATTCATTGGAGAAGAAAGACCTGTGTTTTATTGTTCATATTCAAGCGGTACCGTACGTACACAAGATATTGAATTCCACAATTGACTAATTTTAGTCGGATAGTAATGATTATTGTGTAAATATCAAAATTAACTTGTGTGCCCGTATCTCTAATTTTATGTTATAATGACAGATTTTACGACTGTTGTAAATCATAAATCTATTTTTAAGTTTTTTTTTTACGAAAAATTACTTTTTAAACTTGAATAATAATTTGGTTTTAACTCCCAATACGTCAAAACAAATCCAAAGGGATATATTATTGCCCCACATACAGTATGAGGTATAATAACGCGCTTCTCGCTTTTCTCGTTTTTACCTATTAGAATACCAAATTTGAGAAAGTGAGAAGCACGTTATTATGCCCCATACCGTATTACCCACATACGATTTTCAGACAGTAAAAAACGATGTATTTTCCCTGAAATGTATCACCTGCGCATTTATTGGACCATTTTTTGCCATAAAACGCGTTCCGATATTTGCGCACTCAAATGTGTTTTTTTTATTCATTCAGTAATTAGTAAATTAAATTTACAAATCCCATTTTGAACTAAGCCTTGTTCCATTGGTCATAAGTTTTAGACGTAACCTCGGCATTGCTTGGGCCACCTGCCGTCGTGGAGTAGTTAAATTTAACCGGACTTGGGACAGCCACATTGGGCCCGTAATTTGGATGGGCCATATTCATCTTCAAGTCAATTAATGTTATGTCTTCGTCTCTTATCAAAAAAAAACACAAAAAATTGAAAATAAAAGAAAAAAATGAGACTGAAGTAATTTGGTTTTTGTAAACGTGTCAAATTGTACTCACTTTTAAATATCGTTGCTACGCGGCCCAAATAAGAATACATCTTATTCAAACAAAGACATCCTGGGGGACTTTTGTGGATTGTTTGTCATGCTGTCATCAAAATTGTCAGACATAAATCTTTTACACAGGGGTCGCAGTTAACTCGGTCACGTCTCTAAAATATTTTATCATTGTATTAACTCTTATTCGACTGCCAAATACGCATGCTATATGCTCTTGATATGATAAAAATGACCTAAGGATTATATTCACAATTTGAACCTTGACGTTTCGACCTTAAGATTTGGTAATTTAGAAAAAAAAAACAATCAAAAATAGACATTTTCGATTTCCAAAAAAACGTGCACATCTAGAGAGACATTGCTTGCCGTACTCACGGAAATCTGACCACTTTTCTAGAGAAGTTGGTTTAATAATTCAATAAATGCAATACACCCCCTGCGCTGTTATCTTGCAGATTTTCCCGTCCTTATCTTGCGGATTTTTTCGGCTAATTTTCTAGAAATCCCTATCTTTATGCGTTAAGCACTGCGCTATTATCTTGCAGATTTCCCCGTTCGCTTCATTATGTTGCGGATTTTTTTCATGCGAAAGTTGCAAGATAACAGCGCAAGGGGTGTACTACTTAAAAAATGTTCATTTTATAATGTTTTATTTTGCTAAGGGATTGGGACACCGCGTGGATTTTTCTACAAAAAGACTACAGTAACAATGTACTTGGAACAAATGGTAGTATTTTCGAAAGTGCCTATAAAAAGTTTAAAACTTGCGTGACAGTTCAAATCATTACACAAACAAACGACCACTGATTTGAATGAAAACACGTTCAAATTGGGAAACATATGTTTTTTCTTGTTAATTTTATTTTGAAAAATAACCACGTTGAGCCTATGTTTTTATAAGTTCTAGTTCTTGTTATTTTTTATTCAAAAAAAAAACTCTTATGATAACAAGAATTGCATCACTGCTCATATCATTTGGTTAGATTGGTGGCCCTTAAGAGGAGCAGGACTGTATGTACGCTATCCAAATCGAATTTCAATTTCTTTTCTGTTCTTACTGGCATTCTCGGCCTTTCACAAAAAGTTCGTTCTGACGTATTTTGGAATTTTTATTCCGATGTTGGGATATTTGTTAACAGCGGCACTCTAACCGGAAGTTGGCAAAAACTGCCGGTTTTTCAGGCGGTATTAACTGAAATTATCGGTTTTGACTAGTTCTACAGGTTTAGCCTCATGAAAATTGGCTGAGCGTTTCTAGAATAGAGCAATTTTCTTCTTTTTCTTGCAATGGGGTGCTCATATTGGCCAATATCATTTTAAAATATGCCGACACGGTATATTAGAAAACGCGCAGCCGATTTTCCTTAGACTAAACCAGTAGGTTAAATCGAAACCAAGGATTTCGAATTTGAAACTAATTTTTCCTCATCATTGACAATTGACCGGTTATATTAAAAAAAAATCAAAAAATCTTACAAATGCGTATCCTTACATTTTAAGCATTGCGAGGTTCGTCGGACGGCCGTCCATCGTTCGTCGACTAACGACGTTTGTCGGACGGCCGTCCTCGGCCGCCGACGTCCGAGCGACGTCCGACGTGCCTAACGCTAACGCTAATTTCGGCTATCGACGTCCGCGTGCCTAACGCTAACGCGAAAATGTAGCATTTTCGGAACACTGATCGGGCCTGAACAAATTTCTTTGAAACTAGAAAAATTATAATAACGTCTCAACTTGAGACTCTCAAGACCTCTCTAAAACTCACAAATTTATTTAGAGGAAGAAAAAATGTTTTTAAAGACTAAATTCAACCCTACTACCTAACCCGTTATGTTAACATCCTCAAACGTCAAAAGCTGTTAACATAATGGGGTATGTGACATATCGTATGTCGTTTGGTTATGAAAGATTATTGAAATTATTGAAAGATCAAGAATTACTTGTAAAATCGACGTTTCGCTGTTTATTGCATTTTCAAGAATGAACAAGAAAAGGAAGAACGAAAATGAGTTGTGTAATTTGGCAATCGGGCCTCAGATTCACCCAAATTAAAAGCCCGATTGTCATGTTATTCCAGTATTAGGAACGGTGGTGGAAAATTGGTTTGGTAGAACACAAGCGCACACTAATTTTGTCCGTTTGTGTTCTATTTGTTTATTAATTGTAGGGTTTTCAAGTGTTATAAAAACACCTTCGGATGTCACCCTATGTTTCCAATTAACCAAATTTTTTTCGATAATAGTGAAGTGTTCCTTTATAAACTCGCGTTGTTGTTGTGCTTTCAACAATTCGAGTTTACGCTTTTCAAGACTACCATGTTCTGGAAGCATGGGATATTGTGAGTTAAAAGAATTTTGATAAGAGTCACNGTAAACCTATTGTTAATATTTTATTAATTTGACTTTTCCAGTGTTATTACCAGTATTTTTTTTTCTCATTATCTAAAAAAGAATAATGAGAAAATAAAGAAACATTAGCATTCCGTGAGTTAGCAATTATTTATTTCTACATATATAAAATTATAATACATATGTACCAAACTATACATATTAAACATGTTTGAACAAATGAAATTTACAAAGGGTTGATTGGTTGATTTCATCTTTGGAGTTCGTTGGCAGCCACGTAGGTTTCCGATAAAGTTGACTCGCTGTTGCAATTCCCCGAAAAAATTGGATGGTTGAAATTTTTGCTTAGAAGAGCTTATCAAAAACTAAATTTTTCATGCCACGAACAATTTATCAGTCCCTTGAGTGCCGCCCCGGACCCTTGAGGGACACGTGTTTTGGACGCTTGGGTGTCGCAGACTGAGGACTGTACTAGTATGTGATCGGTAACTCAAGTAGATATATCCCAAATCAGCCGCTAAAAATATCGGACATTTCCCGGTTGGCTTTTTCAACTCAAGAGCTTAATATTAAACTAACATACACAAAAACGTGTAACAAAACAACCGTTGTTTATAAAAAAAAATTTCATAAAACTTCATAAATTTCATAAAATGTCATAAAATGTCATAAAATGTCATAAAATATCATAAAATGTGATAAAATATCATAAAATGTGATAAAATGTCATAAAATGTCATAAAATCTGATAAAATATCATGAAATGTCATAAAATGTCATAAAATGTCCTAAAATGTCATAAAATGTCCTGAAATGTCCTAAAATGTCTTAAAATGTCATAAAATATATATATGAAAAATATTAATATTAAATTTCTAGAAAATAACGTTTTCCGAATCATTCGGTGACTGAATCGTCTCTACAACACCATACAAGAGTGTTCAGGGGTTAAAGATAAAATCGCTTTTTCTGGAGTGATTGGGTCAACTCGGGTGTATTTGAAGGTTTTTGAAATTTTCATAGGCGTTTATTAAAATAGTTAGGTGGATATACCATTCTAGGGATATAGTCAATATCCAATAAAAACCCGTATAAAATATTTTTTAAATAAACCCGAATTGACCCCTTCTCTTTACTCGACCAATATTTTCTCATTTACAATACGAATATGTTGAGTCAATAATTTATAAAGTTTTCTAAATAGTCAATATTATTGACTGTTTAGAAAACTTTATAAATTATACTACAGTACTATATTGGCCAGACTTATTCATTATTGAACTTCAGAAGGGAATGAATCGTGGTATGTAATATTTAAACATATTCTCAAAAATGAAAATTACTCCAAGGGGAAAAATAAAGTTATATAACATGCGAGAAGCAAAGTTTCTAATTTATACTTATTTTCATAATGAATTTACATATACGGTAGATGATATACCCTTAATTGGCATACATATTGTACACCACCTAACACGTTATGTTAACACCATTAAACGTCAAAAACTATTATCATAAATTATGTAATTTTGCAAAATTTTGTTACCATAATGTAATTTTGTTAACATAATGTGGAAGGCGTTTGGTTAAACAATTGGAAATCGAAGTTAATCAAATCCCAAAAAGTGTTAACATACTGTAACTTTGTTAACATAACGTGTGTTAACATAACGTGTTTGGTGGTGTATTTTCTGTAAATTTTCTGTATACACAGGTTATGCCTTTTACCGTCCACTAAAATGCTTTCAAAACTGGACGGTTAAACCGGTTCCGGTTAAGAGGCGAATGCGTAGGCGATTTGTTTGGGAAATTCAAAAAAAAAACGAACTTGACGGTTAACGAAAAAATTCCTTTCTAAGACTGTTACGGATGATACAGTCAATTTTTTAACAAATCATTTTTCTTCTTACTTTTTTTATAACTTTTGACTCAATTGACCATTTAAAAAGTTTTAATATTGGTATATGACATTAATTTTTGAGAAACACAGAGAAAATTTTCAAAGCAATTTACTAAAAAACGGACGTTTAAGGGCACACCGTGTAGGCGTTAGCTCTGAAAAAACAAATTAGCTCAAAAGTGGACGGTTAACCCGGTTCCGGACGGTTAATAGAAACTGGACGGTTAAGGGCACACCGTGTAGGCCTTAGCCCTGAAGAAAAAATTAGTTCCAAAGTGGACGGTTAACCTGGTTCCGGACGGTTAATATAAACTGGACGGTTAAGGGCACACCGTGTGGGCGTGAGCTCTGAAGAAAAAAATAGCTCAAAAGTGGACGGTTAACCCGGTTCCGGACGGTTAAGGGAATATCCTGTGCATTTAATGTATATTTATGTATAATTTATGTATGTTTTATCTATATTTTATGTATATTTTATCTTTATTTTATGTATATTTTTTACCGTCAATTTCCTTGTTTATGGAAATATATTTTAATGATTTGTAATTTTTAAGAAGCCCTCCTAGGAAATCCATTGGTTGGTACATGAACAATTGAAGTATCATGTTTACTTATGAATTTTTTCAGTGACCATTTGGATCAGGCCACCTAACCACGCTAAACCAATCAAAATCCATAAAAACACCATAATCCTGTATGTGCTGTAAACCATTTGTATCATATTTGGCCATTCCGTCTAAATAAGTAACGTAACTATTTTACATACTGTTTACATGCTTGTATAAAATAATGTTCGAAACCAATTTTTAAGCAACATCATTCGGAAATCTCAGAAATGCTAAAAATCTCAAAAATACCTTAAACCTCAAAAAGGCCTAAAATCTAAAAAATGCCTAAAATCTCAAAAATTCCTAAAATCTCAAAAATGCCTAAAATCTCAAAAAGGCCTAAAATCCCAAATAGGCCTAAAATCTCAGAAATGCCTAAAATCCCAAAAATGCCTAAAATCTCAAAAATGTATAAATCTCAAAAATACCTAAAATGTCCAAAAGGGATTAAATCACAGAAATATTTCAATGGAATTTTCCGTACAACCTCCTTTTTCTGTTCATTTTTAGTTCTCGGACCAAAAAAGCTGGTTTCAATTTCATTTGACGTGGTCAAATTTACCGGATTGCAAACTTCCGGTAAACCGGTTTGGTTATCGACGGCCGCAGTTGGTATTGGATCTATTAGGGCCTCAAAGCAGGCTGTGTCGTTCCGTATACTGGATTGTATGGCGTATTTTGCCGGCGGAATAATTGTGGGCACATAATCGCCAATTCCGATTGTTGTTAACGAAATAAGGGAATAATAAACACTATCCAAAAAATCCCAATCCTCGATTTGCGTAAAAGCATAAGAAGGCATTATCACAATCATCACAGAGCCTAAATTATGGTAAAATGATGATTTACACCACATGCGGGTTTATCAGATCCCCTTTATCCAGCCAGTTTTTTTCTCAAAATTTTCGGCTAGCCCGCCCACGCACTGTTCGGTCACCTGCGGGTTTATCCCGCCACCTGTGCAGTTAGTATACACTCCCTTTGGGTTTATCCGGAAACTTTTACCTCTCGTCGGGTTATTTGCCACTGTCCGTTAACCGAAAATTGCGCGTTAACGGGTTAATGCGTAGGCGTTTTAGGTATACAGTAGGTTTATAATAAGCAGTTACAGACCCCAGCGCCGTAGGAATTACAAGCCACGCCTATTGGCTCATTATTTTTTATAGGCGCACCCTATTGGCTAGCGTTCATTAGCCACGCAAATGACTCACCGCGTGGCTTGTAATAGTAGGTATCCTATACTAGTAAGTAATAAATTCTAATTGAAACTTTAATTTGAGTTTTAATGCCGTATGTACACGGTTTACGTCAGGCTGATCCAATTTTCCATATATCAATTAATTCATATTCCACATTAAAGTTTCAAAATCACACTTGGACTTCAATTTCATAATTAATTCGTTTTTTTTTTCAAATTGTATCGGCGATCCATACAGTATGTCTCATCCCATATTTCTCGCTATAATCCGTTAATTGAAATTTATTTTTTTCAAAATTTAATTTTAAAACTTGAAATTAGGTCATACTAAACGTTTTATATCTTATGGAGACTCTCAGACTGTGAGGCTTTGAGCAATTTTTCTATGATTTGTAACGCTATTCTGACGTCACCCTCACAGTCTGAGCGTCCCCATACGGTAGAACGAAGCATTTTTTTATAAATTATATTTGTCAAAAAGTTTATTTTAAATCTCATGAGTCACATCGTGATAATTCCCGCCAATTGCCCCATTTTGCCAAATGTTTCACGGAAAGGGCCTTGTCTGAAAAATTGATAATAGACGTGTCTAACCAATTTTCCAGGTTAAAATATATCAGCGAATTGGAGCATGAAATAATAAGGAATTAAAAAAGGAAGAAATTCTTATCTGTTTTTCGCGTTGTTATTGTAACGAGTCAAACAAAATTGGCAGCGCGAGACCAATAAGGTGTTACGGTAATAAAATTTTCAAAAACGGCTGAAACACACTACTTTTTTCAGATTTCTTTAGGGCTAATACTCACCATGTGACCCCTCAAACGTCATTCTGAGAAACGTGGAAAACATGGGGAATATTTTTTTGTTGAAAAATCCCCAAAAAATCCCGGACAATTTTGAACAAAAAATTTGGGGCGACATTTTTTGAAAATTAGCCTTTAAAATGCCAAACAAAAACGGTTTCGTGATAAATATCAGAAAGTTCCCCGTACGGGTTAGTACCCATTAATTTCTCTTGGGATAACATACCTATGAGAACGTAGCTCAAAAGAACCATGCCATTTTGCGCTCTCGGTTTGTCGCCACCTTGTGTCAGACGTTTTCGAACGGTGCTGAAGTAATGGTGAATGATCTCGGAAATAATCGACAGCATATATCCGAAATAGGGGATTCCGATTGTGATAAATAAAATACAAAATATTTTTCCGCTTCTCGTCTCGGGCGATATATTCCCGTAACCAATCGTCGACGCCAGACTCCCCGCAAAGAAGAAAGCATTATGATAATCCCATCTAAAACAAAAAAATTCTTTAAATATGTGGCATATCATTTCTTATTTAACGCGACACCATCTCTAAAACGTGTCGCGTTAACGCATAGTGGTGTCGTGTCGATTCTCAAAGATGTTGCGTTAACAATTAGAGGTTTCGCCTTAACGCATAGAAATTTCTAGTTACAAACAGAAGTGTCGCGTTAACGTATACAGATTTCGAGTTGAAAAGAAAGGTGTTGCGTTAACGGATAAAAATATCGCTTTTAAACAGGGTTATGTCACACATAACTTATGTGTTAAAGCATAGAAATGTCGCTAAAAATAGAGTTGTTGCGTTAACGCATAGAGATTTCGCTTAAAAATAGAGTTATATCGTTAACGAATAAACATGTCGCTTAAAATAAAGATGTCGCGTTAAAGCAAAGATATGTCGCGTTAACGCAACGATATGTCGCGTGAACGCAAAGATATCTCGCGTTAACGCATAGAGATGTCGCTTAAAAATAGAATTGTCTCATGAAAGCATAAAAATCTCACTTATAAATAGAGGTGTCGCGTTAACGCATAGAGATGTTGCGTTAAAAATAGAAGTGTCATGTTAAGGCTTAGAAATGTCCCGCTAAAGCATAAAAGTATCGCGTTCACGCATAAAGGTGTCGCGTTAATTGAAAGAAAGTTTTTTTTAAGTGCGGTTGGGGTTACGTTGAAGCGTTGAACTTGTGTGTTGATCTGGGATAACCCCATAAATTTATTACCGTGTATCAGTTTCGACTATCAATCTTTTTTTGGCATTTTTTAAGACAAGGCCAATTTAAGAGAACGGTATATAGTAAAACATACAAAGGGTATATAAATTAATATTATATCCGATCCGGTACATCATATACCTAATAAATCTGAAAAAAAATATGGCGGTGTATGAAAGTTGGTTTAGGTTGAATAATGAATAGGTACAACGGACTGACCTTGGCATACTCCCATGACATTCATTTGTCAACTCGAGGTAGTTCCCAATGCTGAATCTCGCGGTTTTCATTAAAAGCGCCGCCAAATCACTTCGGTGGTTTTTTTAAGATTACACCAAAAGTGCTGAACCGAGGAAACCCCGAAAAGTTATTTGAAAAACAAACATGTCACGTACAGTATGAGGTATAATAACGCGCTTCTCGTTTTTTTAGTTTTTAACCCTATAAGAATACAAAATTGGAAAAAGCGAGAATCACGTTATTTTACCTCATATAGTATGAGTCATACTGTAACTACCGTGTATTTCCGCTTAACTGGTGCAAAAATCGCTTCAAAAATAATACGGAAATTTCGGGGTGATGAATAACCTGGGCACCGTGGTTTTTTAGAGAAAACCATCCCTGGAAAAAAAATTTCGGAAATTACATCAGCGAGACGACAAATTCATTAAAAGTTTCTCGAAAAAAGTTTATTCGTGAAACGCTTTCTTGGAAACCCATGTACCGTATGGTCCAGACGATAAAAAAATTATGATCAAAAGGTTTAGCTTGCCGTTTTCGGCGTAATCTAAAAAGACCACCTTCGACTTATCGACAGTTGTTCATTTTGATAATCGGGATTTTCGGTCACACCCATCCTGAAACATTCTGAAAAAAAAAATTAGAACCTGCGACCATAAGAAATTGTCCGACCTTAGACTCGGCCAGTCCGTGTCTAATAATTCCAAAATTGTGGAGGAGGCCCCGTAGGGCAGAATTGGTATTGCTGACCCCCCCCCTCAACTTTTCGAGAAAATTCCATTAGCGGTATCTTTTGCATAGGTTGGATATTTCAAACAGCTCTCTAGGGGGCCCTGGTGGACCAAATCAATTTCTTAATAGTCAGATCGACGTAGTTTGACGACCTCTACAACTTGGCTTTACCATTTTTACCAGAATTATTGTGAATTTTTAAGTGTGTGCATACGTGCACACAATTTTCCCCTACGGGTTATCAAAAGGTCCTTCCCCTGAGAGTTAAATTTTGCGAGAAGTAGATACTAATCGTGAAGAGGCTGTTTGCATTTTTAACTACGAAAAGGATATAGAGTAATACAAGTAGGGGTTTCACGTACGAAAAAAGGTTCAAACGAGGTCAAAACGCAAAACTGGCAAGAAACTTCATTTTTCAAGTTTAAGATTTGCCGCATCGAATTTTAATAAAACCAGCTGAAAATTAATGAAATAAATAAAGGATGAATCCAGATTTCAGATGGCTGTTCAATTAAAAACAAAAAAATGTATTTTTGGATGGAAATCTGTTTTTTGAGCTTTAATTTTAGACACTTGACATTTAGAAAGGTAACAAAGAGCGTACCGGTATAGAAACACCGATTTCACCAAATTTTCCACTTTTTGTTTCATAAATAATTTTACCTTTTTTACCTATCCAATATAAAAATATAAAATATAAACAGTCCTTACTCCTTTTAAGACGCCCCTTTTTGGACGCTTTTCGGCTAATTCTAATAAAAAATGATACTTTTTCGGATGCTATTTTTGAGAACCGAAAACGTTTCAAAAAGGAGTAAGGACTGTATTATGTTTTGTCTTAAAATTAAGAAAACTTTTAAAAAATGACTAAAAAATCAAGAATTATTGCCAATCACAAACTTGAACAACGAGCGATAAATAAAAATGAGCTGGCCAGACGAACTGCTCAGCCACCTATCCAGCTGCCCACGCCAGCCAGCTGTTGCTGAGCGCTGGTTGCTTCTTTTTTTGAAAACGTCTCATTTCAGCTCATTTTCAAATTTAAAAAAGTTCATCAAATCGGGATTAAAGAATAAGTGATGTGTTCTCATATTTTACCTGCCCAAACTTGACCATATTCGGCGGTTTTGTCCCCATTCAATTTGTTGATTTCTTCATCCAAAACGCTGTAGCCATCTCTTGAACAGTTTCCACTTTCCCAGTCGAGGAAGATTTTGCTCACTGACTTGCTGTGATCTCTTCGACGATTATTTGAAAAATACTCACGGATGCCTTTGGTGGTTTTTTGAATGTTCGAAAATGGAACTTCGAAGAAAATAATAAAAAAATTAACGTGTGACCGAATCATCATGCAATCCTAGCGGTTCACGCAATTCGTTTTTAGGCGCATTTTTTATGCATTTTAAATCATAAAGAAAAAAAAATTTGACAAAATAAAGAAAAAAAAAATGTTAACAAGAATAAGAAACTTAGCGAAAATTTCGCGAACGAAAACGAGAAACTCGAACAAATAGAAAAAAAATTAGTGAACAAAAATGAAAAAAATTCTGAAAAGAGCGAAAAATTTTGCGAAAAGAGCGAAAAATTTTGCGAAAAGAGCGAAAAATTTTACGAAAAGAGCGAAAAATTTCGCGAACAAAAACGAGAAATGTCGCGAACAAAAACGAGCAATCTCGTGAACAAAGACTAGAAATCTCGCGCACAAAAACGAGAAATCTCGCAAAAAAAAACAAGAAATCTCGCGAACAAAAACGAGAAATCTCGCGAAACAAAACGAGAAATCTCGCGAAAAAACGAGAAATCTCGCGAAAAAAACGAGAAATCTCGCGAACGAAAACAAGAAATCTCGCGAACAAAAACGACAAATCTCGCGAACCAAAAAGAGAATTTCGGGAAAATGCTTAACGTCTGCACAGTTGTATGACCTTATATCAAGTATAAATGATATAAGCTTAAATTAAATGTAAATTATTTTAGAATTATTTTTGTAAACTTTCGTCATATTCTTTTTTTTGTTGAACATTTTGAAAAACCGCCTTTGCATATCATCCGATTTAGTCCGAACATGAAAAAATAATCGGTTCCAAGCGTATCCACCTTTTGTCGTACATCGGCGCGCGCTTTTTTGCACTGTTCTTGCTAGAAAAAATATGTTTAGGTTAACATAAAAACAAAGTAAATGACGTGCCCTAATTATGAGAAGTTGTATCGATTTGTTCGAACTTTTTATAAAAAAAAAACTGCCCGATATTCAACTTTGGCAGGTTACTATAATAAGTAAAACATATATTTTTAAAATCGCCATTCTCCAATCACTCAATGGCTGGCGTGAGCGCGGTTTGGGCGAAAATCAATAAGATAGTCTATTTTGTTAAAAAAAAAACTTTATTTGAAAAAGGGCCCTTTGAACGTTTCTGGCAGTTTTCTTAAAAGTCTAATTTACCGATTTTCCGTGTTCCTGGGGTATTCACTTTAATTAGAAAGTTTAATTTGAAGTCAAATGTCCCATCAAAATTGTCAATATATGTGTTTTGTTTCCAAGTAAGAATTTTGTACGAGAAATCGCCTCTGTTAATTAGAAAATTTGCCTATTTTTATGCAATTAATGAAAGACAAGGCGAATTATAACGCTTGTACGTTATGAAAGCGGGGATTTTATTTTTGCCCAATTGAAAAGAGCGCTCATTTGAGACCAGCTATATAGTCTGCTGACGTGCTCACTTGAGAATGCATTTTTTCAAAATTAAAAATAAAATCCCCCCTTTCATAAAGTCAAAGCGTTACATGTAAATTGTAATAAAAAAGGTCAATAAAAATCAAAGATACATAAATTACACAAGTACGGCGTTTTAAAGCCTCGAAATAATTTATTAAAGGGCCTAAGTAATGAAAAATATAAATATATTTTGACATATTTTGCCTGAATGAATCTTTATGGCCCATAAATTATCTATCCGAATAATATTTTTTTGTGATGTTGATGTAAAAAAATATGTTTTAAATTAATTATTAATCTATCATTAAACTCAGAAATAATCAAAACGAATTATTTGAGTAATTTGTTTGAGGACTCACTAATATTTTTAAGAAAATTCAAAAAAATATTAGTGAGTGGTATGCTCTCTTGTTTTATATTTCACATATACTAGGGAACATTAAGGGCGGTACGGTCGACTTGTTCACAAAAAAATCAGGGCATACATTATATATTTTTTCAAAGCCGTGAAACCCTTTTCCATCCTTTTTGAACCAGTTCTCGGTTTTTCTCGTACCATAACTATTCCCAGTGACCGCCTTTGAGAGCGTGAACTTGAGATATTGGATATTTACTCACAGGGGGAAGTGCGTGTAAATAGACACGCAACTGGTTTATTTCGTCGATTTAAGGCATATGGAGGCCCCGTAGAGCAACACGGGTATTGGTGACCTCCCTCAACTTTTCGAGAAAATTCTATTGACGGTGTTTTTTGCGTAGGTTGGAGATTTCATACAGCTCTCTAGAGGGCCCTGGTGGCCCAAATCAATTTCTGAATAGTCAGATCGACGTAGTTTGACAAGCTCTACAACTTGGTTTTACCAGTTTTTTTTTAATTATTGCGAATTATTGTGAATTTTTTAAGTGCGTGTTTATTTACACGCATTTTCCCCTTACGGGTTCCCAAAAACTCCTTCCCCTGAGAGTTAAACAAATTATCAATAATCTTGATAACTTATCGCTCTTTTCGACAAAATTCAAATGTCAATTATAAATTTACCTAGGTAAAAATCTAAATATTAACCTTCGTGGTAAGATTCGTAATAGCTGAATTCAAACATATGAATTGCTTTGTAACCGAAAGTCGCCTATAGGCTATAGCCTATAGCTGATTGGCTAAGAAATCGTTCCCTATGATTAATCTCTTTTATCGACCAATTCAACTCAATCATTGTACCACTACATACAAACTGTTCGAATTTAGCTTTTACGAATGTTATAGTAAACAAAACATTTTTAATAAAAATAATTGGTTGTCGCCATTATGGTGATTCTCCAAGCGGTATGGTCTATCTTTTTATTTTTGGCAGACTTGTTTATTAATTATAAGTTATTATCTAACGCATTAATTATTTATTTTTAGGTGTCAGCCATTTATAACTCATTAGCACACTTTTTTTAGGAGAAATTAAAAAAGTTGCGTAAAAGTATCGTCCTTTCATCGCATCATCTAATATGTCAAACTTGTTTCAATTGCACTTCTAAATGGTTTTGAACATGACCTAAATAGGCTAGAAAAATTCACTCCCTGCGCTGTTAAGTTGTCACTTGTTATCTTGCAAGTTTTCCCGTTTTCGCTCTTTGTGGATATTTTTCAGAAATAGCTATATTTACATGTGTGTTACGCATAATGCGCGCAATTACGCAATTTGCGCTGTTATATGATAGATTTTGCGTAGGTTGACATTTCAACTTCTCTGGAGAGATTATGAATAGCCAAATTAACATTTAATTTTTTTTTTACATGGTTTGGCAAGCTCTACATTTCCGGTTTATTTTCATAAAAATAAGAAAAAATTTCAATAACACTATTCAAAATTATGAAAAACGGGTCGTCATGGCAAGAAACGGCCGTTATGAGATCAGCGGCCCTCATGGGGTTAATTCCGGACAAATTTGTATTAAAATGACGCATCAAATTTTAATGTGTTAATTTTATATATTTGTTATATATTAGATAAAATAATTAAATCATCCCATCCAGAAAATCTGAATATCTTCTTTTTCAAGGTCATTTTTGTCCTTTTAAAATCAAATTATGTTTATTAGTGTAATTAAATTCTCCAGAAGACCGAATCAGATTTGACAGACTGACAGACAGTCCATGGTCTATTTCCGTAGTTTTTTTTTTAGTAAACGACTCCCGATATATACACCCCTAACCAGTTATCTCAATACTTTTTGGAACCAAACGTATCGCAAATTGGAAATTGTTTCCAATTATCTTACCAAATTTCAATTACATTAAGATTTTTGAGTAAAACAGCTATTAAGATAACTGGTTAGGTGGTGTATATCAGGGCTCGGCAACAGCCAGCTTTTTATGCCGACCCCTGGTGTATATGATAATATGAAATTTGTGAATAACAGTTGGTGTGGTAACGAAGTGACAGCTTCTGAAGTGACAGGTAACGAAGTGACAGGTAACGAAGTGACAGGTAACGAAGTGACAGGTAACGAAGTGACATTTGGGAACGAAGTGACATTTGGGAACGAAGTGACACTTTTTCGGAGTCTTTTGGGCAAAAATGGGCAAAAGTTACAGTTCGGAACGAAATGACAGTTTTTGACAAAAAAAAAAAAATCGGAAACGAATGTGTCACTTTGTTACCATACCAACTGTAACCATATTATGGAATTTATGGATAGAAATATGGGCCAGATGGCACTGTTGCGCACTTAGCAAGAGACTAAAAGTGGGGGCAAATGAGTTAACTGAGAATTGGACGTTTAATTGTGGACCCCCTTTGTATTATATGATGGGCTTAAAATTAATTATTGGGAGCAAACCAGATTCACTTGAAAAAACAAATCAAGCTGCATATGGGACTCCTACTCGACAGCAATATTGTTCAAAATATCTGAAAAAGAGCCAATTTTTAACACCCGTTTTCCAGACCGACAATTTGATTAAAGTTATCATACTTTTTAATGATTTTTTTTTCGAGCAATTATATTTTTCTCGAAAAAACGACAGACCCTTATTTTTCGAAAGCGACCGTTTGAAGGGTTGTAACATAACGGGACNAAATTGTAACATAACGGAAAATATTGATTACGTAAATCAAAAGTATTGCGAAGTACGCCTTTTTTTGCACAAATTGAAACATAACGTAAAATTGTAACATAACGGTGTAGTGCGTAGGCAAAAACGCCAGAAATTTGTTTGCTAAAAAATTTTAACATAACGGGACGAACGGGAAAAATTGTAACATAACGGGGTGAAACATAACGGCGCACCAAGAAGTAGTCAAATAGTAAAGAACTCAACTAGGTTTTTGGTTTATAAAAAACGTGATTTGGAAACTCTGTTTATAAGCTTTAATTTTTCCCTTGTCGGCCTGTCTGCTTAACAAAGGGTCACTCACCTCCTTCATGTCTGATATTTCCAAAATATATCAAAAAGTGTAGCAGATAGATAAATTGCTTCGTAGTTGGAATAAATAATTACAGGTTATGATTTTTAGGTCATGAATTGTAGGTCATTTTTTGACGGGTAGGTCTCGTGGTCTTGTCTAAAGGTGTCAAGAACAGGTAATGTACGGTAGAACCCAAATTAAACCTTGACCGCTGGTACAGTCCTATCTTCCATAAATGCCGATTTTGTTTCGGCCGTTATGGAAGCGCCCCTTATTTTTGACCAACGTCCACTACTGTCCCCTTATTTGAATTTTGTTCCTTACTTTGAGCTTTTTTAAAGTGTTTCGAAAAAAAAATCGTCCATTAATTTGAATCATTTTTGGTAAAAGGGTCCCTTTATTTGGTGTCCCTTAAGAAGAGACACCAAAAGAATAAGACCCTCCTGTAGAATGTAAAAGTATTTTTAAATGATCGCTAAATCGACCGTACGTTAACGCGACATCTTAGTTTGTATGTGTCGCGTTAAGCCACAGAATAACTACTTTTCTAATTATATTTTCTCAAAAACTTTTTTAAACTTTTAAAATTGATATGGAAAACTAAATCCAGTTTACCCCAGACAAATCGGCAGCATGATTAACTTTTTTTTTTGATGGTTTAATTAGCGACCATTTTAGGAGAAAGTCAAGTTAAGGGGCAATTAGAAATTTTCTTGAAGTCATAAATGTCTCGGCCATGTCGAGCTCATATTGATATTTTTAACCTTAAATTTTAAATNAATAGTCCCAAAGGATCACTAAACTTCGTTTATCCAATCTGGGCATTAATTGGCTCATAAAAGTTCGATAAAAAAAAGTTTAGACATAATTTTTTAACCCCTAGAGACCCCAAAAACCTCATCATAAATATGTTTAAGATATTTTTGAGTACGGTTGAGTACAGTTGAGTACAACCATATCGTAACAATTTACTCATATCGTAACGATTTTGGATATAAAGTCATTTCGTAACGCTTTCGCTCTATACAACGTATGTATATTATACATAGATTATCAAAACCATATACACCACTTAACACTCAAATTTTCAAAAAAAATTACAAAAGACCCATATGATATGGCCCATATCAGATTTTACCGATGGAATATTGAAAATTAAAAAAAAAAACCGGGTGAGTTCGACACGGCAGTTTTTTGACCCGGATACAATTTTCGATTTCCGGCTTTTATTTTATTTTTCTAGTGACCGGAAGTAACCGGAAGTGATACAAATAAAAATATGAAGATCGTCGAAAAACAGCTTAATCTGAAAGTATGAATGTGAGTTATCGCGATTTGAAAGACAAAACCGAAAATCGAAAAATGTAACCAGATTAAAAATCGCCGTGGCGAACTAACCCGGTTTATTTTATTTTATTTTCCTATTCTGGAAGTTCAAATCTGAGTCTTTGCTATATAGACCGGTCCGTTTAATAAACCGACTAACCTAAGATACAGTGAAAACCGAAATAGTAATGGCTTCTGTTAATGGTATTCGCAAATATTATATCGTATTTTGAATACCGTATTGCACATAAAACATTTTAAAGAATACGAAATCTATTATTTAGATATTTTATGAAAATGGATAATGATTCTGAAGAGTTTGAATTCAGGTTACAAATGGCTAAAAATTTAATAATTTTGTTAGGATTGATTTTGTTATGTTAAAATTATACTTTTTTAAAGTCTTAAAATCTTATCTAAAATCTTTTCCATGTTTTTTATTATAGAAATTAAAAAAAAAACACATTTAAAAAACGTTAAAAAACGTTATAAACAAATACTCTAATCTTTTTTGTCAAATCTTTTTTGTAAATTTTTTAAAGTTTAATTTTTTTTCAGTTTTTTTTTTAATATTTTTGTTTTTTAGATAAGATTTTAAGACTTAAAAAAAATATAATTTAAACATAACAAAATCAATCC
>SCLG01000481.1:29106-43484 GCA_004367875.1 Oikopleura albicans | reverse complement strand
TCCACCCGCCTCGGTTTTGCTGTTCAAGCTATCGATGAACATCACTATGTTGTCGCATTGTATAGTCAACGTAAGTTTAAAAATTGCGGTAATTACCGGTTAAGTTTAAAAGTTACGGTGATTACCGGTTAAGTTTAAAAGTTGCGGTACTCACCGGTTAAGTTTAAAAGTTGCGGTACTCACCGGTTACGTTTAAAAGTTGCCGGTAAATTTTTAATATGATACCCCCGGTAAACTTTTAATATGATACCCCTGTATACTTCTTCAAATACAGTCCTTGATGCCTTCCGTGACGTTGCCTTGAGTGCCGCTTCTTGAGGTATTATATATTTTTAATACCGCTTTATTGACATTCTTGTCATAAATTTTTTTATACCAATTCTAACCCATAGAAAATTTAACACCATTTTGTTCAGAAGAACTTTTTCACCACTTTGGTTTTTAGCTGGAAATTGGGAAGGGAGTACTTTTAGAGGTCATGTGAGGAATTCTAACAATACGGATGTGGCCAGAATACTAACAATGGAGCCTGATCCGCCACGAAAAGGTTTGGCCACCAAACTTCGAAAATCCGTTCAAATACCAAAAATATCCTTTATAATAAATTTGGCGTTTCTGATAAGACTTATTGCCGAGTCTGTGACGCCAAACTATTTTTTTTTTTTATCAGAATATATAAATATTTTTAGGAGTTTCTGAGGATAGTATTTGTCATCGAGCGTTTGTTTACTAATAACAGTCCTCCCTCCCTTACGTGCCGCACTCAAGCCGCCAAAAACGCGGCATTTTAGGGATGGGCGGCACTTAAGGGAGTGATCACTGTATCGGTGTTAATTTATAATATTTTGTAAGTTTACCCATGGCAAGTTGAACTGCAAATGACTCGTGGAAGTACATGTGGTGGAACTCTCGTATCATTAAATGTAAGTATTTTTTTTTTCTATTACAGTTTTGTATTCTCTCAAATACAGTTTTCGTGTAACTGGCAATGTCAGGGTTAAGCACAAAATTTGTTTTTTTTTTATCGAACTAGTTTTATTATTATATGGTAGATAACCAAAAAGTGAAAACGAAACTCGTGAACTTCCTAAAATGAGGAGAGAGCTTGAGCCAATAAGAAACCGATCACTATCACCCACACTCGGAAGCAAACCAATCAAATGACAATAACACACTAACTTACACTTAGGGGGTTGTATTTAGGGTGTGAGCATAAAAACCTTCGATATAAAAACATGATAAATTTGAATAAAATAAAGTGACTGATTGTTTCAGCGTGTGGTAACCGCAGCACATTGCATTAGCCGCCGTATGATCCTTAGTCCAGAAAGTTTAATTATGATCATTGGCCGTGTGAGGATAACAGGCCATTTGGACAGACATACACAAATAAAAAATGCATCTAAAATAATAGGCATGGTGTGAATAGCATGATATTTGGTATATCATACAGTCCCTACTCCCTATACCGACGATGCTCCCAATACGGACGCTATTTTCGAAAATAAAAAACGTCCGTATTGGGATCAGGGACTGTATCGACTTACAATTTTTGATATGCAAACAATATGTCATGAGCGGTTAACGCTAAAAATTCATACCCCATGAAAAGTACATGCCGATTGGGATTACGGGACGTTTAACAATGATATTGCGATTATTGTCCCTGAGAGTCCGTTTAAATACACCGATTACGTTCGACCGGCCCTTTTACCGCAATCAAAATCACTAAAAATCAAACCCGGCTCATTTTGCATTATTTCCGGTTTTGGATCGACAAGCGATGGAGAAAAAGTGTTATAAATTATAATTGATTTGCATCATATAACTACTTGCTTCGAGTGCCTTATATCTTTGCCTGTCTATTTGAAATGACAATTGTTGATTAAAAATATTAGACCAAGCAAAATATAAAAAAACCTCGCAGGAAGATAGATTTTTTGTCAATTTTTGTGGAATGAGATTAATCTACAGTATAGAGTAAAATAACGTGCTTCTCGCTTTCTCCAATTTTGTATTATAATGGGCTTAAAAGCTAGAAAAGGGAGAAGCGCGTTATTATACCTCATATTGTATAATACACCGGGTGCGCGTTTGAAATATGTTTTATTTTTTTTTTGAAAAAAATTTATTTGGAACGTTCCTCATAAGTTTATAGAAAAGGGCCTGTATAAGCCCTAATGTTCCTCGCCTACGCACTGCGCTTTAATGTATTATTTTCATCGCAAATATTTATATAAATATATACAGTTGGTATGGTAACGTAGTGACACTTTCATTTCCGATTTTTTTAAACTGTCACTTCGTTCTGTCACTTTTGCCCAAAAAACTCCGAAAAGTGTCACTTCGTTTTTTGTCACTTTGTTACCACACCAACTGTATATTGTATGACAAAAGTAACACTTAATAGGGGGTGGATCTCAAACATTAAAACATGCGTTGGTTAAATTGCGATCATCAAAATCTTGCAACGAAGAAAACAAAAAATTTATTCGTTCAAAAAGACGCGGAACATTGATGAAGATTACTGAACATCAAATATGCGCTGGTCAAAAGGGAATCGACACATGTCGAGGCGACAGTGGGGGGCCTCTTATCTGTCACATAGTCTCACAGGCAGGGATAAAAGCATTAGGGAAATTGGTGAGTTGACCACCGCGTAGGTTAAATCTTTTGGCCAAAGTTTCTATCCCTGTACTCAAAGGGTTATGTTCTTGTTGGGGTGACGTCTTGGGGATACAAATGTGGAGAAACGCCCGGAGCTTACACCAAAGTGGCCGATTACCTGGACTGGATTAGAAATATATAAGTGTGCATCGAAAAAAGGTCAAATAAATACTCAAAACATTCATTGATTTTCCCTTTAACACCATGGTTTAAAAGCCGATCAAAAATCTTCAAACTGTATAAAAAATAAAGATACCAATTTATACCGATTCAAACACTAAGAGACAAAAATAAGCCACAATCACCATTTTTTTTCGAAAAAAACGTAATTTGGCCATTCAACGTAAAATTAACGTGACAGGGTGAACTTGAGCTAAAACTGGTTTAGCCCACTACAATCCACTTTTTAATTTTACGTCGAATAGCCAAATTACATTTTTTTTCAAAAAAAAAATTGGTGGTTATGGCTTATTTTTTTCTCTCTTAATACTTGAGCGAAAGTCAATTTGCCAAATCCTAAATTTCTCCAAAAATCAATTCCACAAATACTACAATTTCATAAACTTAGTGTATTATGTCAGTTTTATAATAATAAATAAAGAGCTTTCAGATTTTTCAAAATCAGAGATTTTTTATAACGGCATTTGTGAAATCAGTTGTCGACGCATTGCCCCCAATGTCGTCGGTATGAACCAATTTTGATTTGATTGTTTTTTGTACGGCATTTCGAATACGTTTACTATGTTCATTCAAGTTCATATGATCGAGCATATTGGCCGAGGCCAGCAACATGGCGGTCGGATTGGCAATATTCTTACCGACCGCGTCAATATACGCGTGGCGCGCCCCTTGCTCGAAAATCGCGTAATCGGTGGAGTAGCATTCGCCCGGCACCACACCGGCGCCACCAACCATACCAGATGCTAGATTATCAACAATACTGCCATATAAGTTTGGCATAACTGAACCATTAGGATTAAAAGTTTGTAGTTTAAAGTTTTTAAAAGAAATGGTGAGTCATTTATTTTTTAACCTACGTAAAGATGGATTTATGACAAAAGCGCGTTATATTGTGCTTTGGAATTGGATAAACTGAAAATAATTACTGTGAGATTACAGTACCGGGTACAGGTAGTAATATTCCTCCTCGAAATTTGCAATTATGCGTCATTGTTACTAAATGCTAAGAAACTGAATATTCCCGATCATTCATTGGCAAACCAATGTCCGACTTTTTTCCAATTTTTTTTTTTTTTCTCACATGACATTAGCCTAATTTTGTCAACGAACCAACGAACTATCGGGAATATTCAATCGCTTAGCACCTCACGAAAAAAAGATGTCTATGAATATACACAGGATGCGCCGTTAACTGGCCACAAAACTATTTCGAAAACTGGCCGGTTTAAGGCGCATCCTGTGTATCTCTTAACAGGAGTCGGGTTAACCTACCGGTACATTTTTACCGGTTTAGTTTTACCGGGTTAATTCAAATCTTGTAGGGTATGGAAACCGCACTAAATTTTGCCGGCCTCTGCAGAAAATAAGTTTTAATTTATTTTTAACCCCTGACTAACACATCAAATTGATGTGGATGCGAGACCATTTGCATGCATGTATTATCAACAATAAGGTCATTGGACTCGACCATTGGGTACATCTTGGCAACTTCTCGGAAAGTTCGCAAAAGTAAACCGTCGCCCTTTTTCATAATGTTTGCTTTATGTACACATGTCACTTTTTTTCGATTGTTTCGGAGCGCAAAGTCAAATGCAAATTTGCAGATTTGAACCGACGCCTCGTGGGTGGTAATTTTTAACGCTTCGACAATTCCGGGCGTTGGAGAATGCTCAAGGGCTTTGTACTCCCCCTCCGTTTGTTCTCGGATAACGATGAAATCTAACCCGGTATGACGGGTATTGATGCCTGACAGATGGTTTGAAAATGGGTTAATAATCATTAACTCCCAAGGTTAACTTTTATTTGGCGGTATTGCCATTTTTCCGTTCGGATTTTTTTTTTTTTTGAAAAAATAGCATTAAGTGGAGCCCAAGTTCTGGATACACAGATCAACCAATCTCATTAAAAGACATCAGAATTTTAACCCTTAGGGGCTCTTTTTTTACAATTTTCGACATTTTTATCATAAAAAACACCATTTTCTGGCAAAATGAAATACAATCCCTGCTCCCAAATCGTAACGATTTGTGGTTTAAAAAATCGTTACGATTTGTGGTTCAAAAAATCGTAACGATTTATGGTTTAAAAAATCGTAACGATTTGTGTTCAAAAAATCGTAACGATTTGTGGTTCGAAAAATCGTAACGATTTGTGGTTCAAAAAATCGTAACGATTTGTGGTTCAAAAAATCGTAACGATTCGGTATCGTGAACTCGTAAATCAATCAAAAAAAGGAATCAAATTCATAACGATTTGGGAGCCGAAAATGTAGTAAATTCAAACCGTGTCCTTCCAATGAGCGAATTCGGACGACATTTGCATAAACATCGAGATCGTGCCGAATTTGGAAAGCTGTTGATTCAACGCAAGGGATACCATCATTCTTCGCCGCCACGTGACCCATTAGGCACAGTTTATTTTTGCGGATTGATGCCAAAACACCGTCAATATGAGCTTGGTCGTCTGTGCCGTCGAATTCGGACAAGCAGACTTCTTCAAAATTCACCGGCACCTTTGCCGCATCAAATACCTGACGGACGGAACCCATAAGTTCTGGACCAACACCATCTCCCGGAATCAAAGTCACCGTTTTATTACTCGCTGATCGAAGCGCATTTTGCGCAAAACGTAATTGACGATTTAACATTCTAGTCTGAAAATAGAAATTGTAAAAAAAATCGGAATTCTTTGTCATTTACTACATTTAACTGCTGCGTGCCTGTTTTTATTCTTTAGAATTAAACGACAAAACTACGATTCAAATTATTGTTTTGAATTTGAACAATGTGAATTTGTGCACATTTGCACAGACGGGCGCGCGTCGTTTGTCTTTAACGTTATGGTATGGTCTGTCCCATTAAGAAAACGTCCTAATAAAAACCAGGGCTCGGCTTTTTTTGGCTCGGCTCGCCTTTTGAGCGAACAAATATATTTTGGCTCGGTTCGGCTCGCTATCGTTAAAATTTTCGCCGAGCCGAGCCAAATTGCAATTTCTGGCTCTGAGCGAGCAAAAGCGAGCCAATTGTGCCGAGCCCTGATAAAAACCTAAAGTGTGCCTTACTATGGTTCCCTCAGTTTGAGTCCCGTCAAAATTAACCTAGTAAGGAAAATGACGCCAAAAATAGTAAACCGACGTTTTTTTCCAAAAAAAGCTGATATTTCCCCTCAAAAAAATTACGTTGCGTTAAGGACGTTGATGACCCTATTTTTCTAAAAATTAGCAGTTCGAAAGTAAGCCATTTCTCCTCCAATACAATAGTTATCCAAGTCCACTTAAACTTTCAGAAAAACACAGAATTCAAATTATTGCCTTTAAGGTCATCAACGTCCTTAACGCGTCGGCCGTAAAAACGATTATGGCTATCTAAGAAAGCCTATCTCGGTATAAAAAAAAACAATATCAAATTTTGAGTCATTATTAATCAAAATGGCTTTTTACCGTACTTACTTCGAATTGCTTGAAAACGAAACTGGTCAAATAATGATTTCAAATTCACCGGAAAATCTCAGTAATTCTAGAATAAATCTCACTCTGATCTGAATAATCACAAATAGGTGCGCATTTTTTTTTTCTAAATTACAAAAAAGAAACAGTATTGATAAGTTCACAATACTCTCTTTATTATCTATCTAAAAGGAGTCCATGTTTGTATTCACCACTTGCTACTTGAGCTTTATCGATTATCTTTACATTTGGATTTCATAATGAACAATGCAATAAATTATTAAATTATTATTGCCAATAATTTATTTGAAGGTTTTGTGTACCAAAAATCGTAAAAAATCAAAACAGCACTTATCTTAACTCTCAGGGGAAAATTCACTTAAAAATTCACAATAATTTGCAATAATTCAAAAAAACTGTTAAAACCAAGTTGTAGAGGTCGTCAAACTACGTCGATCTGACTATTCAGAAATTGATTTGGGCCCCCAGGGTCCCCTAGAGAGCCGTTTGAAATATCCAACCTACGCAAAAAAAATACCGTCAATGTAATGTTTTCGAAAAGTTGAGTGGTGGTGAGCAATACTCGTTTTAACCTACTGGGCCTCCATATGCCTTAAATCGACGAAAAAACAAGTCACACACTTCCCCCTGGGAGTTACTTTCAAACAATGACAAGATAACTTCACAAAGCGTAGACGTAAAAATGATCAAATATTACATATCTGCGATATAATGCAACTTAACTGCGTAGGCAAAACAAATTATGAAATACACATGGTAACCCATTAACCGGCAGTTTTTTGCTCGAAAATTTTCCAGCAAAAACGCCCACGCATAAACTCAATAAGCAGTGTATTTAATATTAATATTAATATATTAAAATGCTATTAACCGGCAGGTTTTCAAAAATTTGTTGGTGCCAATTAATGAGTTACCCTGTGTATAGCTCAAAGAACTCATCTTGACCTTATAGCGGTCAAAATATTACAAAAACTTACCTAAGACGTCTTCCGCCTACGCATGTCCCCATTAACCGGCTATTTGCCATTAACCGGCAAATGGTGTGTTGGGTGGTAAATGGCAGTTAAATTTAAAGTGATTTACGCTCAGTTTCCAAATTCTGGAATGCAAATGTATTGAAGCAAGTTTATTGAAGCAGTAATGGAATAATTGATAAAATAACAGGTCACACCATAAGTATACGGGTGTAATCAGAATGTCTCCGGCCAAAATGAAACGACGGGGCGCTTTTCTTGTGTGCCTTAACTCGCTCAGGATAATGGGCACCTAAAAGTTTGAAATTAAAGTTCACCGAAATTATGTTTCACGGTGGAAATGAATGGAAAACGTTTTCCCAAAAAAAACAATAAAATCCATTCAGAGCGTTTTAGTAACCGAACGTGAACATGACATTTGTTTTGTTTTTTGAAAAACTATTGTGCAACAAGTATTCGAATAAAAAAAAGTAGGCCAGAACGAAAAAGTAGTCAGGTTAGAAACATGGAATTGTATACCTTTGACATATTAACATATTTCACAAAAAGCGTATACATCCATGCATCCAAAAAGAGGAACATTCAGTCAGTCATGCTTACAATTTTTTTTCTAGTAACCATTTTAGCTTGGTATAGAGCGTCCGCCATAGAAATGTCGCAGATTCGTGTTCTAGAATTTTTTTACAATCTGTTATTTTCGAGAAACTTCTAGAATACGAATCTGCGACATTTTTATGGTGGACGCTTTATATTTGGTTCCTATCAGTACTTGTCGTAGTAAACTTTCCAATTACATCAAAACGTTTTTCGTAATACAACGGTATAATTTTCAAAGAATTTTTCAAGATAAATTATTTTACCTGGTCCGGGTTTTCGCGTTTTGTCAGCCGGTAGTTTTGATCGTCCTTGCAATGAGTACTATGAATATTTTTCCAAGAGGTATTTCTATAAAATTTGAAAAAAAATTTTTGCCGAAAAGATTTTTCAGTGCGCTGTTACAGTGCAGGTTTCGCGACAAGAAAAAATCTGCCCAATAACTGCGTAGGTTGCCCGATACCTGCGCAGCGCGTAGGTGGAAAAAAGGTGCAAAACGTATATCATATACGGTATGTGCATTATGTTTAGTTGGAATATATCTAACGTATATTCTATATAAAAGTTTCTATTCGGTCTAAATAATTCCGCTGAGTTCGCGCTAATAGCGCCCTTTGTTAAGTAATAATGATATAAACGAACGTGAACATGAAATTTACTTTTTTTGAAAAACAAGAATACGAATAAAAAGAGGCGATTAAAGAATGGAAAGCTATGTTCCTGTGGATTTCGTTTCAAGTAGATTTCATTATGCGTTGATGAATAGCGTGCTGGTCCAGGCGTTTTTGCCAAGTCTTCCGAGTAACTACGGAAATTCGATCGCTCCGACATTGTATACGAAGGCCCCCCTCTGAATTAAGATTAAATGGCGTCTAAACTTTTTTTGTTTTGTTGGCAAATGTGTTTTAATTGTTTTAAAACAAACTTCTCTCAATTTAAAACTCAAAAATGTATGCTAAAAAAATATCAAAAAAGATAATTTTTATTCAAAAAGTCACTTTTATCGAAAAATTGTATCACGAAAAATGCAACTAATTCCACAATTTTCACGATAACAAATTTACTTTACTTGCAAAAGAAACTTCGAACGAATGCGAAAAAAAACTATTTTCTCGTATTTTTTCATTTCGATTTTTAAAATTGAAAATCAAGGTCATGAAACACTAGTGGTGATCCATTTTTTTTGTTATTTTTGGGAATATTTAAAGTAGAAAAAACTGCCGAAATCGACCACCTTGTCATACTGTAAGTACGGAAATTCGACCGAACCGACATTGTATAAGAATGCCCCCTTTTAAAGGAGATTGAATGTTATGTTAGCTTTTTTTTCAAACGTCTGTGTATTTATTCTCTGAACGAACCTTTTGTCACTGACGCTAATATTTGGCCCAATTAATTTAGGTAGAGAATAGCGATTCGGCGCCGGGATTAACTCCTTTTGGGTATACTTTGTTCGCGCCGACATTGAATAGGCCGGCCGCTTCCTTTCGCCCTGGGGCCAAACTTCCTCTGTTTTGTATTGGCCAGCTCCTGGGGTGGACTCTTTTTTCAAATCTTTATTTCTAAAACACAAATTTTATTTTCAATTCAGACTTGCCAATTGGAATCAGAAAGTCTAAAGATGAAGTTCAGATTTGAAAGTTCATGTTTTGAAGTTCATTTTTCCAAATTCTTTTTTTTTTAATGAACTTTTAAAGATCAACATGAAAAATGAAATTTCAAAAAATTAACTGTGAAAAATCAATTTCAAAAAATTAATTTGTTACGTAATCACATTTGCGGTCTCTGTAATAAGAGCGTACATACTTAACTCCCAGGGGGACAAATGTGCAAATTTGCACAAAAAGCCCTAAATCGACCGAAAAGCCTAGTAAACCGGGCTTAAGGGGGTAAATGTTGCTCAATTTCTCGAAAAAAAATCTAGCCGAAAAATCATCATAAAAATTGAATGACTAACGCTATCAATTAATTTTTTTTTGTATTAACAACTTCAAACATTTTCTGATGCACTGGTACATTAGCCGATCTGTAATATATCCGTACATATCAGATTAATTTAATACCGCCAAAGTGACGAATATTGAATGTTTGGCCAGTACGTTAGTCTGAATTTTTTGAAACGCTGAAAGTCGCTTCTCATTGCTAATAGGCATCTTATTGCTGATCCACTTTTTTAATTAATTTTTTTCTCTTTGAGTTGTGGATGAAAGTCTGCCCAATTTCGAGTTTGTGGAAATATGAATGCAAAAAAAGCAAAAATATTTCAGCAATATTTTGGCCAGTGTTATTATCTTATAGTAGAAACTCTCAGAATGAAAATTAATAGACTGGTTAAAAAAAATATTAAATACAGATATGATGCNCATATATTCCCGTAGATACGGTAACTCAATAAAAAATAATTAATATTTGTTTAAACGTTTCTTATCAGGGCGGAAATGCGGTGACAGGATCACAAACTTTAAACAAAAGTCTATCTTCAGCAAATAAAAACTTTTTTTCGGAAATAAGGTCAGAATCCGCCATTTAAATCAGGATAGAACTGTATGGTCCCTATTTTACCCAAAATAATTACATGGCCATGTTGTGATTTTAACTTCGTTTTATCGGTTGATTAGGGTTTGCTCAGTATTATAAATTCCTTCCAACTTCATTTGGAATTATAAATCTAGAAAATTTCGACTTTTTAAAATTTCGACCAAACACGATTTAAAAAAAAACATTGTCACTGTTCGGTTCCAAATTCCAGTTTGAACCCTTTTAGTTTTATTTATTTATTTTTTTAACCAGATGGTCATAAACCTGTGCTCCAGGCTAAGTTTTTCAGTCCTGGTGCCAACCTTTTACCAGAAATTTCAAAAATCCGTCGCCCGGCTTCGATATATGTTCAAAAAAATTAAGTACCGTGCTCCAAGTGAATATTTGGGCGTTCCGTCTTTCCCAGCGCGCGTCATAACAACGTCGACCTTGTAGTGATTTGGTCCCGGATTTCGATTTCCACGATTTCTATCCAAAGAACTAGCCAATGTATAGGCTGGAGCTTTCACTTTTCGGGGATCATGCTGATTGTTCCCAACTGCAGTCGGAAGCATGTATCGGGCCGGTCCGGGGCCTAAAAACAAAAAAAAAATACGAAAATTAAGGAAGTAGTCCAGTAGTTAAGTTTTTTTAATATTTAAAGCATGACCTATTCATATTGACTTATTCATATTGAAAATTCAAGTTCTAGATTTTAATTTCCAAAATTAACATTTTTGATTGTATTCGAAATTAAAATTCTAGATAATAAAATGAGAATTCTAGTTTATGTACTATATTTCTAGATTATATGTTATATCACGCTCCTAGCGAGCCGTTTTTTCTGAAAACTTTTTCCGCAACGCATATTTTCATATTTCAAACACAACGCAATTATCACGCCAGTTTTTTTTTTTAATGGCGTTAGAGGCCCGATAACTGCGCAGAAGTTATATAATTTAGAACCGTATTTTAGTTCAAATTTTTCTATACCGGTTCTCTGTATTTTTTTTTATTCAACTTCTAAAGTTATAAAGTACATTTTGTATTGTAAAACAAAAATTGCGTTAACAAAAATTGCGTTAACAAAAATTGCGTTAACAAAAATTGCGTTAACAACAACGCACAGTCTATGTGAGTAATCGTACCTCTCTCCATGGCTTCCACCGGTCCCCTTGGAATTGTATCCCCATTGACGCTCATCTCTATCTAATGAACCACGTTTTCTTTAATTTCAAAAAAAAAAATATTACTCCAACAAAAATATTTTATGTATTAAAAATTTTCTGAAAAATCTCCAGACAGTTTTACTGGAAAGACAAGTTCTCTGCCTCCAGGCCTTTGTCGCATTTGAAACACGAAAAAAAAATAAAGAGAAAAGTAATTGAAGACCAAGAGGGCGCTCGATCAGACAATTGCTTACAGTAGTATTTCCAAACAAGAACTCGCTTAATTACTTAGTCATATTTATTGTTTTTAGAACTTTTAAAATCAGAACTAATCGATTACTTAAACATTACAGGGAGATCTCGCATTAGGCGATGGTTTGCTATTTTTGACCGAAGTAATTTCAATCTTTTTGGTAAAAGTGTCCCTTAATTTGAATTATGTTCCTTAATTAGGTGAACCTTAATTTGAGACCCCCAATGGGGTCCCCCATGTATAAAAAAACCTTTTAATTAATTTATTTGTCCGCAGATTTGAAATATACAGTATGGAAAAGGTAATCCACTACGCGTTTTTAGTTTTAAAATAATTAAAATAAGATAAAATATGGCTACCGTTAAAGAAAACAGTCTTTCAAAATCGGACTTTTTGAACTAACAAGCGGGCTTTGAAAATAACATGATCGATAAAATATTACATAATTTCATGAAACTTACGTAATAATTTCTTTGTTATCTTTTGATATCGGTGAATAACAAATTTTTATAAAAACACCAAAAATGACACCATAAACGAACATCAAAAAAATGATATGTTTAAAAATGATCTACAGTTGGTGTGGTAACGAGATGACAGGTAACAAAGTGACAGTTTGGAACAAAGTGACAGTTTGGAACAAAGTGACAGTTTCTGACAAAAAAAAAATCGGAAACGAAAGTGTCAGTTCGATACCAAACCTACTGTATTAAGTTCACTCTACGGGTTTCGAAAATACAGTACAACGCAGGGATTTTAACATTTATTATTTACGAGAATTTAACAAAAATGATGTCGAATTCGTTGACTCAGCATTTTAAAAAGTCACTTATTCCAAAGTGCTGTCATTTTATTTACAATCCATTAAATGCCGTAAATTAACGTCTCAAATATGTTTTATGTAAATATAAAGAACGACTTGTATGAATAAAGGCGTAATTATGCTGCATCATTAAATCGAACATTTCGATGAAAAACGTAAACATGTAAAAAAAAATTAACATAGACTTAGCGATTCTATAACGGACACACCTTTTGAAAAATGTTTTGAAACAGACTCCCCTTTCAATTAACATCCCTTTCAATTAATATCACCCTTAACTCCCAGGGGGAACCAAAATAAAAAAAACCTGCAGGGGGATTCCTGAGACTAAAAGGTACAGGGCTCGAAAATGCCATAAATAATTGTCAGAATAATGATTATGTGTGAAATTTTAGTTTAATTGGAGAAACCGGTTTTACCGGACTTTAGGTTTCCCAAATTGGCTGTAAATACCGGCAATTTCATGTTTTTTTAATTAAGGGGGTCGTCAATATCCGTTTGAGCAAAACGGGCCATCTTAAACTTTAAATCACCCTAAAAAGAACCTCTTGTGAGTAACAGGCACAGGGTTTCCCCTGGGAGTTAAAACTACCAGTTTCTAATGAAACGACATTTAAAATATTTATTGAGCACAAATAGAGTTCAAGTTTGTCCAGGTTTCGATGAATTGAACTAATTGCGGAATAATTTATACATCATATTGTTAGACGTAATTATAACGGAACTGACTATTATTGTTCTGGAGATATTCATATATTTGCTATAATTACAATCCAGCATAAAAAAACGTTGGCAATAGGTCTTTTTTGTTATTCTTAACGCTTTACTTTTCAATAGTAATAATGTCAAATATGCAAAAAAGGTGTTGTCAAAGCAACGGATGAGATGCATCAATCAAAAATTGCTTCCCAAATACTAAAAAAAGGAAAATAATTGTTAAATTTGATTTTGCTTTGATAAGCAGATTGTCCGTCATGAATATGATGCACATGAAGATGGAATTTTCATTATTTTAAGCTTATTTCAGCAAACAAATTTCAGATGTTTTTGCGTGATAAGCCAAATTTAAGAATACGTAAAATGTTAAAAATGAAAATGTACAGCAAGGCTCGGCAAAGCCCGGCATTTTCATTGGCTTGGCTTGGCTTTTTCTTATCTCGAAAAAATTTGGCTTGGCTTTACTTTTTTTCACCTTCTGAAAAAATTGGCTTGGTTTTGCTTCGCTCTTTTGACCCTCAAAAATGGATTAGCTTAGCTTGGCTTAGAAAAAGTCAAGCCAAGCCTAGCCGAACCATGTGCCAAATGCCAATCGTGCCGAGCCCTGGTTTACAGGATAATTGATTTTTCCATCTTCCAAGTGGGTCACTCGAAACAGGTCCGAGGTATCTGGTAAAATTTCATTACGCATACACCCCCTGTTAACGAGTTATCTATACACCAAATATTCTAAAAAATTTCGATATGCCCACTTCTGCCAAATCTACCATTATTTTCTTAATTTATGCTTTTTTCCTGAATTTTTTTAGCAGCTAACATACAGTCTAAATTTCCACTGTTGTCTAAATTTATTTTTTAGCAACTGAAATCTGAAAAACTTGGATCAGAGTACCAGGAATTTCAACCGCCAATGAGATTTCGTTATAGATAGGACGACATAACATAATGAATTTGGTATTTCTATCATTCGAATGAGATTTGATTATTTTTTTCTGTCTTGTGAATAAAATCTGCACCG
>SCLG01000481.1:0-19621 GCA_004367875.1 Oikopleura albicans | reverse complement strand
TACAATTTGAATATTGAAAACCTGAGTGGAAATCTGGATGATGACAATTCCATTCAGAGCGATGACACTGTATTGGAGTTAACATTCAGCTCCGGGTTCTTAATATTTTTGTAGTGCTAATTCACTAAAATCTATTGTCCGCGTAACACCTTAATTCTCTCGCGCTGCCAATGTTGATTGGCCGCGTTACCATGGCAACGCGAAAAAACAAATAACAATTTCTTCCTTTTTTGTTACGCGGACAATTAGGTTGGAAGCGCTTGGCGGCGTTAGAATATTTTTTTGATGATGTATTTTTTGTGGTACTAAAAGCAGGGTTTAACAGGCACCAAAACTTTTCATGAAATTTCTCTATACTGGTTTTTCGGGGTATTTCTCCGAATAGTTTTTTCATGGAATCGCTTTTTCATAGAGTAGGCGTTTTTTTATAAAATTTATTCAAATCGGGGTTTCATGGAATTTTTCATGGAATTTGGGGAGTTTTTAATCGAATTTTTCCACGAATTGTTCATCCAATTTTACATCGAATTTTTCGTCGAATTTTTCATCCAATTTTCATCAAATTTTTCATCCAATTTTTCATCCAATTTTCCGTCGAATTTTTCGTCGAATTTTTCATCAACTTTTTTATCGAACTTTTACTCGAATTCGTCATAAAATTCATAAAATATTCAAATTTCATAAAAAAAAACAGTTCCATGAAGAAAAGGTTCCCTAAAAACCAAATTTGGGAAAACTCAATGAAAGACCTGTGCGGGAAAAATTTCATGAAAATACTTTGTGCTTTATCAAAAGAGTCTCTAGGGGGAGTAAGTAAGCGTCCTTAATTTTGAACCCGTTTGAAGTTCAGATCTCGGTCTGGTTGCACTTCCCGGTTTCTCAATTCCAGTTCAAGTTTTAGTCGATTTAGAAACATATAACCAAGGCAATCTGGACGGCGGCAGCATTGACGGAAATGTAATTACGTTAGACTTAAACTCAAACTTGATTGGACAACAAAACATCAATCTCAATTTTGGACTTAATTATAATCAATTCCAAGGTCTTACCGGTGACCAGGCTGGTGGTTTCCAGGGCGCTCAACTATGTAATAAAGTTGTTCAACGTAAGTCATTTGTTAAGTCTTGTTGCATCGCATGATTTGATTTTATATATAAGTATTTATTTAGATTATACTCTATTAATAGTATTAATAAAGGAGGTCGCCAAATAAGGGCCCCTCAAATAAGGGTCCTTTCGCCTAATAAAGATCGGTCGCGCAAAATAGGGTCGTTTTTCCGAGAAAAATATTATTGCGCCAAATAAGGGTCGCTGACTTTAACATTGATACCTACGAATATTTTTTACTACTTTCTTGTCCGCTTATCGACATGATTAAAAAATCAACTACTTCAATGTGGGCGGCATAGGAGGTCGGCGAATATAAAAAAAATGGTTAAGTTCAACGCGTCGTGGGGGTTATAAGGGGTGCAACAACCCTCATGATTATTATTTTATATAATTGATTGAACACTTTTGAACTTACAGGCCGAGTTTGAAGTTACTTGGTATTGTATTGGAGGAGAAATGGCTTACTTTCGAACTGCTAATTTTTAGAAAAATAGGGTCATCAACGTCCTTAAATTATTTTTAATCTCTAATTTTGTCTTAAAATTAATAAAATAAAAAATAAAACGCGAAAAACATATTTTAATACAGTATAAGCAATAAAATGTTGTTATCCTGGGTTCGCCAAATAAGGGTCGATTTTTCAAAACACGAAACCGACCCTTATTTGGCGACCCCTGTACTTGATTTTAAATCCTTTTCGATTGCGTTTCACCCATAGGCCCGTTTTATTTACCAAGGGGCCAATTTAGTGATGGAGCAGCCCCGCCAAGCGGTACTGAAAAGAGACTTTTAAATTAACCTGCTATGATTCTTTTGAACACCATTTTTTACAACCTCACTGAGGTTTATTACGCCAAATTATTACCGTTGGATTACTGGAAAAACTAATTTACCGGTCATTTTTAGCGAAGCATAAATTATCAAATTAAACGCTCAAGAGCATTTTCCGAATTGGACATTATGGTAAGTTAAAAAACAGTGGAACACACTTCCTTTTCTCTTTAAAGGGTACCACCACACTCCAAGGTCAATGAATATTGCGAATTTTGAGTGGGTACGTCCATACGCATTTTGCCCCGACGGAGCGAAAACGAAAAAACGAGGTTTGGAACAGCCATTCGATAACGCCTCTCACCAGTATTACTCCGTTATCTAAGAAAATCGTAAAAGTTTCACATAATTGCGTACATCTTCAAAAAATATAGAAATAAAATATATATGGCTATTGGCGAGTAGCTACGGTTAACCTGGTAAAAATTCTCTGAATTTGTTATCTGAATAGCAATATGGCATAGCTTGAAATATAAGTTGATTCAGAATATTGCAATTGAAACGCATCTGTAACTATTATTTTATCGTGTATAAATACTCGAACATTTTGAATGTATTCGTAAAAAGTAAAAACAAAAAAAATGTTTCTAAAAACCGCACTTCTTATTGGTGGATGCATTGGAACATCAGTTGCCCCGTCTAAGCAAAGAGGTTTGTAAAATATTTAAAACATAAAGTTTTTTATTCATTTTATTTTCTAAGATTCGTAATAGCTGAATTCAAACATCATTTAAAAATATTGGTGTTTCTGAATTGCTGTGTAGCAAAATCAATTCACGACGCAGTGCGTCTATTACGTAATGAACACGCACAAACCGCGTAAGACGTAATTAAATAAGACGTAATTTTTCAAAGAATGATATATTTATATAAAATGATAGCGCTTGACGCTGGTTGGCTAAGAAACAGTCTCCTTTGGAAAGATTAATCTTTCTAATTAGCCAATTCAGCCCAATTATTTTTATAATGCACACAAGCGGTTCGAATTCAGCTATTGCGAATCTTACAACAAATAAATTTGATAAAATTAGGAAATAACACGTTTTATTGACTAACATTGTGTGGGTAAACTTTTAGTATCGGCAACATGTTTGGAATGTCTCGAAGCTCCCGGATCCTCCTGCTGGTCAAATTGTCAAGAACTAGTCACCGCAAGTGCCGGTTCGATGAGTGACGCGGTAGTAAGGCCCTATTGTGCCCAATGTTCGGCAAACCCATCGGGCTCGTGCTGGGAGACGTGTTTTGCGCTGCGTGCGACATTTAGTCAAGATGTTGGCGTTATGTGCGCACAATGTCAATCTGAACCCTCAGCCGCATGCTGGGACACATGCTACTCTAGTCAATTTTCCTCAAATATGCTTTTTGCTAAGGCCGTTGAAANAAAATAAAATTTTGTTTTACTAAAATTCATATACCCTTCAAAGGCCGTAAGAAATCTTCAGCCAAAACAAACAGTAATTTTTCCGCGTATTTTAGAAACGGCAAAGAAGTGAAAGGGGTCGGGATACAAATTTGTATCCCGGTGGAGAACACGGGTTAACCGGACATCGCATCAACAAACCAACCCCAAATTCGTTAATCCGGTCTAAAGTTACCCCTATAACGCAACATTCACCCCAAATTCTGGCTGTCCCTAAGAACCTGGGGCCATTTCATACCCTTCCACATGCACTTAAACATTTTTCAAAAAATTTGTTCCGGACGGAAATACGGGGATGTCGCCACATCAAAGGTGACCCTTGGGAGTTAAAATCTTAAAATCGCGATATCTCATGTTCCCATGTATGGATTTAGTTTTTTTTAGCGGTTTTAATATTTTTTCATTTTCTTTCATTTCCGGTGACTTCAAGTCGCCATAAAATAAAGTGAAAACCGGAAAACCCGGGAATTGAAAAATGTGACCGAGTCGAAAAGACGCCATGTCAACCCTTTTAATTTCTACGAGAAGCATTTCGAGCGGCTACGTCCATACGCATTTTGACGGAGCAACGATGGAAAAATGAAGTTTGGTACAGTCATTCGATACGCTCTTTACCAGTATTGCTCCGTTATCTCATAAAATCCTAAACGTTTCCCATAATATCTTTAAAAAATGTAGAACTAAAAATATATATGGCTATTGGCGAGTAGCTACGGTTAACCAAAGGCTAAAATTCTCTGAATTTATTATCTGAATAGCAATATGGCATAGCTTGAAATATAAGTTGATTCAGAATATTGCAATTGAAACGCATCTGTAAATATTATTTTATCGTGTATAAATACACGAACATTTTGAAAGTATTCGTAAAAAAGGACAAACGGAAAAATGTTTCTAAAAACCGCACTTCTCATTGGTGGATGCATTGGAACATCAGTTGCTCCGTCTAAGCAAAGAGGTTTGTAAAATATTTTAAAAACATAAAGCTTTTTTTCATTTTATTTTCTAAGATTCGTAATAGCTGAATTCAAACAGCATTAAAAAAAATGTTGTTTCTGAATTGCTGTGTAGCAAAGTCACGTCACGACGCAGTGCGTCTATTACGTAATGAACACGCACAAACCGCGTGTCCACGAAATTCCACAGTGGAATGAGTATCATTAAAAAAAATTTAAGAACGATATTATTTATATAAAATGATAACGCTTGACGCTGATTGGCTAAGAATCTGATTAATCTAATCAGCCGATTTAGCCGAATTATGTTTGCAATACACAACAGTTGTTTGAATTCAGCTATTACAAACCTTAAAAAACAAATAAATGGGATAAAATTCTGAAATAACACGTTTTATTGCGTAACATTGTGTGGGTAATTTTTTAGTATCGGCAACATGTTTGGAATGTCTCGAAGCTCCCGGATCCTCCTGCTGGTCAAATTGTCACGAACTGGTCACCGCAAGTGCCGGTTCAATGAGTGACGCGGTTGTTCAGCCCTATTGTGCCCAATGTTCGGCAAACCCATCGGGCTCGTGCTGGGAGACGTGTTTTGCGCTGCGTGCGACATTTAGTCAAGATGTCGGCGTTATGTGCGCACAATGTCAATCTGAACCCTCGGCCGCATGCTGGGACACATGCTACTCTAGTCAATTTTCCTCAAATATGCTTTTTGCTAAGGCAGTTGAAACCTTTATTACCAATCAAAAGCCAGTTGCTTATTGCGCACAATGTCAAGCCGAGCCGTCGGCCTCCTGCTGGGAAACATGCTGAAGGCAACGTTTGAAATGGAATAAAGTACATACTGAATAATTTATAATATGAATATAGNCGGCCATTCTAATAGGAAAATGATTATTTTTGTGACTATGCTCCTTTTTCGGACGCTATTTTCGAGAACCGACAGCGTCCCAAAAAGGAGTAAGGGCTGTATAATATTAATAAAGGCGTTTTTACGCAGGTCTTTTTGAGCAACTACACTGTGTTTGTTATACCTAATTCATGGATTAACAACCGTTACTTAATTCCGACTCGTTAAGGAAGTCCCATATTACGCATCGCATCCTCATAAAGTATATTCCTGTTTGTGCAGAACGGGCTAGAAAAATGTTTTTCCTTTTCTTTTTTCGCTCGCCTCTAACCTACGCGACGGAAAAAGGCAAGGACAACTCATATTGACGCCTAATTCATACATGGACAAATATATGAAATTAAGAGTTAATTTAAAAAGTATTTATTGTGTACTCTAAACCAATTCAAACCGTTTCGGTATCAATGAACTACGCTCTGAATTTGACGTAACCATACAATATGATTTGTGATTAAATAAATTTTATTTACATTTTACTTGTAGTCTTACTATTGGGTCCGATTATTGCGCAGGGCGTAGGCGGAATAGGGGAAATGATACAAAAAACTTTCAGACTTGAAAAAAGCCTGAAACACACACAATCGCGTAGTTTTACACACATGTAAGTTTAGTATCGACAACTGTTGGGCACATTACAGAAAAATATACATAATGTACAATTTGTAGATAAAAACATTAATTAGAATCTAATTAATTAATCTAACTTAATTAATTATTAGATGCATACTTTCTAAGGCTTTTCTTCTGAACGTATATCGTCTTTGAATTCAACTTTCATTTTTTCTTCAAAACCTTGACCATACCGGATTAACAATTCTTCCCCGGGATTGATATCACGAATAGCTCGGAAAAATATGTTGTCAGAATATTGAAATGCATTTAGATTTAACTCATCTCGGTATCGGGCACAATTGACTAAAATTTTTTGTTAGTAGTAGTTTTTCATATACAGGGGTGGTGGCCAAATAAGGGTCAGTTTCGTGCTTTGAAAAACAGCCCCTTTATGCGACCCGACCCTTATTTGGCGAACCCATGATAAGGCCATTTTATTGTTTTTACAGTCCTTACTCTAAATACGGACGTTTTTTCCAATACGGACCCTTTTTGTCAAAAAAAGTGGTCTAAAAATGTGGATGAGTTAACATTATTTGATATTTTCGGCTTGAAGTTACGATTTTATCAATTTAAAGATTTAAAAAAAAATATTTTTCAAACTTTTGCACATGAAGCAAGAAATTGTTTTATCGGATGCATCAATAAGTCCAACAATTGTATCTTCTGTGGGTCCATACTGTAGAATTTCAAAAGATTTNACTCATCTCGGTATCGGGCACAATTGACTAAAATTTTTTGTTAGTAGTAGTTTTTCATATACAGGGGTGGTGGCCAAATAAGGGTCAGTTTCGGGTTTTGAAAAACCACCCCTTTATGCGACCCGATCCTTATTTGGCGAACCCAGGATAAGGCCATTTTATTGTTTTTACAGTCCTTACTCTAAATACGGACGTTTTTTCCAATACGGACCCTTTTTGTCAAAAAAAGTGGTCTAAAAATGTGGATGAGTTAACATTATTTGATATTTTCGGCTTGAAGTTACGATTTTATCAATTTAAAGATTTAAAAAAAAATATTTTTCAAACTTTTGCACATGAAGCAAGAAATTGTTTTATCGGATGCATCAATAAGTCCAACAATTGTATCTTCTGTTGGTCCATACTGTAGAATTTCAAAAGATTTTCCCTTTTTATCTGCGTACTCAAGTCGTTCACTATCAGTCGTATCCAGCGGTAAATATTCACCTTAATTCATTTCATAAACAAATTCGGTTTAAAAAAAGATTAATTCGTTATTTTTACCTTGATAAGGTCCAAAAACTGTACGAACTTTAATTGTTTCGAGCGCGAATACCCCTTCTCCAGCAATATTTGATTTTCCGATCTGTAAGCCACTAGGTGTCGTTTTCGAACGACGATTTTTCGTGAAAAGTGGGACTGGGATTGAAGGCACATAGATAATAGGATGAAGCACACAAAAATGGCGGTTATTCAATATTAGAACCGGGGTTAAACCGGATAATACAAATTGAGGGGGTCTACCATACGGTCCATACCTATCAGGTCTTAATGGTAGAATCATTGTCTTTAATACCAATTTTAATACCAAAATGGTAGATTAGTTTTAAAGTCAAGAAAATCAAATTGAATAACGAGAATTTGCCATGAAAATGGTGCTGAATTAACGACATAAACAAATGCGGCTTTTGCCCAATGGCAACAACGCTTAAAAAAAAAGTGATGAGCAATCGATGGAGATCGCTCTTCGAGCACGCTGATTGGCCGGTGATCTTTTACTCTGTCATTGGCCAATTAAGCACCATTTTCATGGCAAATTCTCTTTATAAATTGTGTGTAATTCAAATTTAAATAACCGTAGTCAATAGTTACTAAGCCACTCGTTGCATTCGTAACATAAAATCCAATTTATCTTTTTACCAGATTCGTTGTTGAGATATTGGTCGCTAGGTGGTGACTGTGTTTTTAAAACTTCCGAAGAAAGCGCAGAATATTCTTTATTTTCAAATGACTGCGGCATCAAATGTGGTAGTTTATCCGATTTAGGAATCGGTGACAAAGAGCTTATTGCCAAGTTTTTTCTTTTCGGGAATTTTGGCGAGCAGAGGGGGTAAATTGCGCAGCTGATAGAGCTCTTCGGGGAATGAAAGGGACTTGATGTGGCGGGTTTTGGCGGTAAATTCGAAGCGCTTGCCCGGGAGTTAGATGGACTTGCGGTAAATGACAAATTTGAACCGCTCCCCGACGAGTTTGCTGGACTAAAAGGAATGGGACTGGGGATTGAATTGTTGCCTGAGGAGATAAAAGTGCCTGGCGTTAGGGCAGTCGGAGATATACTTGAATTGTTTCTCGGTGAGTTTAAAGGACTGAACGGCACGAGAGTTGGCGGCAAATTTGAACTTGTATCCGGAGAGTTAATAGGACTTGGGGAGGCGCAAGTGGTAGGTAAATGTACACCGTTTATTCGGGTCCGGGAGTTAACTTGTGTCTCCCATTTTGAAACCACATCAGCGTGCACCGAAACGTCTTTCCAATCGTTCAGTTTCTCACGTTTTTCGAACTCACTTGGGAAAGTATTTTTCCAAAATTCTTTTATCGCAACTTTTCAAGGTTTATTTCAAATATTTTTTTAATAATTTATGTTTGGTGAAATTCCTGATTATTGTTTTCGTGATTATCGTTTTACAGTCCTTACTCTCAATAAGGACGCACTCAATACCGACGTTTTGGGCCAAATGGACACTTTATGACAATTCACCCCAAAACGGACGCTGTTTTCGAGAATCAAAATCGTCCATATTGTAAGTAAGGACTGTATTAGATTTTAGCTCAAAATGTAAGTCAGAACCTCATAACCAAAAAAAAATATGTCACGCTCATGCTAATTTAAATCGATTGTATAAATTATTCGGAATTTTCATAAAATAAATTTCGTTCGGGGCCGTGCTATCCCTATTGGAGCCCTGCGTGGGTTAGACCGAGTAGTCTCATTGGCCCGTCTCCTTCCTTACGAATAAGATGCATTCAACATGTAGGGGGGTTTATAAAATTTCTAAGAAAAATAAAGAAAACAATAAATGGATACAAAACAACTCAATAAAATATTCTTCTAAATTATTTTTACAGTCTTTACTCTCAATACGGACGCACTCAATACGGACGATTGCTTCCAATAAGTACGCTTTTTGTGAAAAAATCTCCCGTCGAAAAATGGACACTTTATGACAAATCATCCCAATACGCTATTTTGGAAAATCAAAAACGTCCGTATTGGAAGTAAGGACTGTATATAAGATTGAATAATGAAATAAAGTTCCTGATTGGTGATGGGCAACTCCTTGTTTTTCGAAAAACTTAGACCGAAGTACGATTGCTTTTTTTTCATCGACTGATAGCTTATGCTTGAGTTTTTTCGGTTCATCTACCGGTTCATCTACCGGTAAGTTGTCCGGTTGCATATTATCTTCAGATTCCGGCAGACTGATAATTGTGGTACCACACTCGTTTATTTCACTTTCTTCGAGTACTGCAATTTGTTCAGTTTTTTCGAGTTCTTCAGGCACATTATTAGGCGCATATTCCGACTGAAGATCGTTTGAGGGGTAGATAATAGTTTTAGCCCATTCGGAGACCATCTGTGCCGTCACTGCGCAGTTTTGCCGCCAGTCCTTCATTTTTTCATGTTTCTCGAATTCATCTGGGAAATTTTGCTCCCAATATTCTTTTATAGCNAAAAAAAAAGTTTTTGCGCCTAGGAGTTAACTAGTGATGTAAGCTTTCACCACATCAAGTATCAAAAGTTTTTAACGTCTATTTTATTCTTAACGGCACTTTGTGTTTAAAAAAAATTCAATTTTTTTTTCATGAGATTTTGAGGGCTATTTTTAAATGACCCTTAAATGGGTCACCCCATGTACTCAAAACTCCAATTTTCATCCTGTGTGTCCCATTTCGCCTGCTCTTTCATTTGGTTTTTGTCCGGAAGTCTTAACCCGTCGGTCAAAAAAAGTTGGGACACCCTAGTTATATATTTTAAATAATTATAGCCACAAACGGATCAAAAAATAATAAAAAAGGACCATAGGAAACAATGGTAAAATCAGGACCCTTATTTGGATCAATAATATTTTTCTTATTTGGCGCCACCGACCCTAATTTGAGGGGCCCTTATTTGGCGACCCCCTGTATCATAAAACAAATTATATAGAACCGATCCTAGTCGATAATGGAAAACTCCTTGAATTTTGAATTCTTCAGAACGAAGAAGGATAGTTATTTTTTCATCGTTTGATAGCTGTGAGTTAAATTCTATTCGAAAAGAAGGCAATATTTCTCGCTTAGTGGGAGGGAGGTAAGTTGTAGAAAATGTTCTTGAAAATAACGCGGGACACAATTGCGGTACAGAACGCTTCGCATCGTCGGCAAAGTCTTTCGAATAGCCCAAAACCTTTTAAGCGTCATAACGACTACCTATGGTAAATACTATATTAGACAACGCTAATACGGGAATCCGGACACGAGAGATGCCAAAGAGCAGTTTAGGTGAGTACGTTAGTGGTATGTGCTTACTCTTAGCGCCTCTCCCAACCGGATTTGCCGTTAACTAAGAAACTTTAACGCCCTAATACTAAATTACCAACCTATAATACTCGTATGGCTACGAAAATTAGCATAAATTTTGCAATAAGGTTATTCAACGTTGAAAATGAACCAGTTAGATTCTCTTTGAATTTCTCGACAGAATTTGAAATTAATTACGCTGAATTGTTTTTTTTTAACATGCGATATGATAATAACAAGCAAACAATTCAGCGTAAATAATTTCAAACTGTTTTGAGAAATTCAATGAGAATCTAACTGGTCCATTTTCAAAGCGGAATTATCTTAGGTATTCTAAACTCGCTAACCAAATTTAAACTTATGAACGATTATGGATGTGGGCCATTCCTTTACATTTGTGATCTGTCTGAAAATCAATAACTTTATACGCCGAGGCTTCAAACGCGTACGGGTTGGTTCGATCTATTGTGAATTGTTTGCTACATTTACTTACGGTAGTTTTTAAAATGACAACAAAAAATTTGTTAGAGTCCTTACTCCTTTTTGGGACGATTGCTCCTTTTTGAGACGCTTTTTTGGCCCTTCTAATAGAAAAATGATCCTTTTTGTGAAGATGCTCATGAATATAGAAAACCGTGTGCAGGCCATGCGCTTACAACACGATACATTTACTCGGCCAAAACCCTGTCGCGCTATGGGCGCACTGTCGCGTTTTGGCCGCATATTCACAGTAATCAGAACAAAAACATCCATAACATGGATTCCACATGTTTATAACTTTAAATGTTAGCTTAACTCTCAGGGGGAAGGTGTTTTTGNGGGCCATTCCTTTACATTTATGATCTGTCTCAAAATCAATAACTTTATACGCCGAGGCTTCAAACGCGTACGGGTTGGTTCGATCTATTGTGAATTGTTTGCTACATTTACTTACCGTAGTTTTTAAAATGGCAACAAAAAATTTGTTAGAGTCCGTACTCCTTTTTGGGACAATTGCTCCTTTTTGAGACGTTTTTTTGGCCCTTCTAATAGAAAAATGATCCTTCTTGTGACGATGCTCATTTTTCTGACGCTATTTTCGAGAACCGATCACATCCAAAAGAGGAGTAAGGACTGTAATCGATTAATCCAGACAAATCATCGACAACTTAAATATTCAAAACCGTGTGCAGGCCATGCGCTTACAACACGATACATTTACTCGGCCAAAACCCTGTCGGGCTATGGGCGCACTGTCGCGTTTTGGTCGCATATTCACAGTAATAAGAAAAACATAATATGGATTCCACATGTTTATAACTTTAAATCTTAGCTTAACTCTCAAGGGGAAGTAGTTTTTTTGAAACCCATAGGCAGAAAATGCGTGTTTTATACACACTTAAAAAATTCACAATAATTCGCAATAATTCGAAAAACTGGTGAAGCCAAGTTGTAGAGCTCGTCAAACTACGTCGATCCGACTATTCAGAAATTGATTTCGGCCACCAGGGCCCCCTAGAGAGCTTTTTGAAATCTCCAATCTACGCAAAAAATACCATCAATCAAATTTCTCGAAAAGTTGAGAGGCGGTCAGCAATACCCGTTTTGCCCTACAAAGCCTCCATCTGCCTTAAATCGACGAAAAAAAAACAAGTTGTGTGTTTATATACACGCACTTCCCCCTGGGAGTTAAATATATTTTGGTGCCATGTAAAAAACTACCTTATGTAAATACCGGTTTTACAGGTTGGACGCCTAAACCGGGTACTATCCTCTTCGCGCCGTACTATAATCGATTCACATGGCTTCAGTTTTCCAATCGCTTTACACGGCCGTTTGTAACAGATAAGCATAACAAAATGAGTTGTACAGTAATTCATTATACGATTCTCAAAATACAATTCATTAATGTTTAATTTCATTCGAGAGGTTTAAAGTCGGCAAAAGGATTGTCCGCGTAACACCTTAATTGTCGCCCGTTGCCAATTTTGATTGGCCGCGTTACCATAGCACCGCGAAAAAAAAATAAGAATTTCTTCCTTTTTTTGTTACGCGGACAATTAAGTTGGAAGCACCGCCGCAAGTTAATTGATTAACTTTGGTTAGCGTTAGCCCCAAATTTGGGGCTTTTAAGAATTAACTTTTTTTTAATATTCCAAATTCAGTCGTTCTATGTGCACTGTAGGCAATTCAGTTTTTTTATATCTAAAACATCAACAATTTTCAATTACAGTCCTCGCCCCCAACTCGGCAAGAATTTTTTTTAACTTTTTTTTTGACGAATTAGGGACAACCACCGAATTATGAATTTCTAAATGATATTTGTACTCATTTACAAACAAAATTTACAATTTGAGAACCGTTTACCTGTACCATAACGTACAATTGCGAATCAACCGCAAAATGAAAAAGTGGTCGACCATGTTTGGTTGCGGTCACATCGGTCAGTCTTACTCGAAGTTCACGTGGTTTCTCTTTTACCTCCCTAACCTGTGTATTTTGCGTCTCCAATAATTCAACGGATTCCTGAATATCCATAAAAGAGAAATATCAATTTTTGAATCAGTTGAATCAAGATTTTGTGAGATTTCATTTTCTACAAAATCTAGAATATCAAAAAACCGAGAGGCATGATTCAATTCTAATGGAATTTCAAAGTACATGCGTGTTTTATAATTTTTTTGAAATTTGCTCCAAGAGTTATTACTGACGACTGCGCCTAGACCAGGGCTCGGTATAATTCCATAAAAAATGAGCTCGCCAGGACTGCCCTCTCGAGCCCACAAATAAAAATAAGATGTCCTGAACTAGCCTTTCGAGCCGAAAACTGAAAATGAGCTGACGTGGATTGGCCTCTCCACTCCAAAAACTAATATGAGCTGGCATGTCGAACTGCCCAGCGAGCTGTTAAGCTGCGAGGGCTAGCTAGCTTTTGTCGAGCCTGGCCTAGCCGCCTAGGGCTAACAACAAAATCTCAAAATAAAACGACATTGACTATTTCAGTTTTATCAAATCAAATAATTATCACAAAGTTCTTGCAGTCAGATAATTTATTAAAATCAAATACAGTCCTTAATCTTTCTTGGGACGCTCCTTTTTGGGACGATTGCTCCTTTTTGGGACGCTTTTCCGCCAAAATGGAGCCATTCTAAACGCCATTCTAACGTCCCAGAAAGGAGTAAGGACTGTAGCGCTTTAAATGCTATTTGCGCGTGACAGTGCTATTGAACTGGCAGTTTCTGATTCAAAGGTTGAACTAATTGAGGTGCCCAATGTTTCCGAGTTTGTGTTCGAGTTTTGACTTCTTGCAATATTTGTACAATTAGGAGATTTTGGAGATTTTCCACCATCAGAAACTGTCTTTGAAAGAGTCGAATATAATAAGGAAAATAAAATCAATAAGATAACGAATCAGCATCTAATGTGATTGCAAGCTTAAAGCGACGTCTCCCACGCACAATTATGCATGGTTTACATATTTGCTCCTTTTTCGGACGCTTTTTTGGACAAAGTATAGACAAATGGACCTAATAGAAAAATGGACCTTTTTGTAACGATGCTCCTTTTTCGGACGCTATTTTCGAGAACCAAAAAGGTCCGATAAATGAGTAAGGACTGTAATAAACTTATTATTAAGGGACTAGTTTTTATTTAATAAAAATAGTATTTTGAGGTTTAATTCACATGATTTTTAGTGGTTAAAAATCACACCACTTTCCAGATTATATCCACCCTTTGAAAGTGATCGGTAATATGACGGTTGTCCTTCATAGGATTATGAATCATTACTTATAATCGATGATTTTTACCCCCGGCGCCGTTATCTGGCCTGAATTCTCGCTCGTTCCTTTATTTGACCAGAAATTTTCCAGTTACTCCGCCTACGCACTGCGCCATTATCGCGGATGAAGCAGTCAAACATAACATACACCGGGTGCGCAGTTATCGGGCGGGTTTCGCGACAAAAAAAAAACCTGATCGGGCGCCCGATAACTCCTCAGGCGTAAGCTGAAAAAGGAAAAATATGCAAAAAAAAAATCCCGCCCGATAACAGCACGAGCGGCGAATTGCGCAACACCAAATTGTCATTAGCCAATGATAGACCCGCCCGATAACAGCACGAGCGGAGAATTGCGCAATACCAAGTTGTCATTAGCCAATGACAGACCGAGAACAGCACGAGCGGGCCAACCCGCCCGATAACTGCGCACCCGGTGTGTTCAAAAAAAATAAACGAAAATTCTTAACCCTTTGCTTGGACACCCGGAATGCTGGTGTAAAAAGCAGACTTATTTCCTTTTGGCCAAATTCGTTCCAAAATCGCAATATGTTCCTTTAGGGGATCTCCAGCGTTTTGCCCCAATTCTTGCCTAATTGACTGTAAAAGCCCTATTGAAAATGAGTTTACGATAAAAAATTGATTACATCGGGTGCGCTTTTATGTTTCACAAAACATTCTCACCCATTGTAAAATTTACTTATACGATCCAAATTCTTAAAGACAAAACACAAAAATACTTATAAGTTATACCTATTCCATGGTTATGTGCCCGAATCCAACAAAGTCCATAAATTATAATACTTGCCAAACTCAAACCAACCACACCAGCCAATGGGAATAAATATAGATTATTATCTAGCTAAAAAGATTAAATATTACATCTACATTTACATTACTTGGACATAACACGTTTTACATGAGAAACAACACATTTTTTCAATGAAAAACTTTTTCGGGAGAAAAGATTTTTTGGGAATAAGCCTCGGCTATACATACAAATGTCGAAAATTTGTGTTATTTTTTTCGACATTTGTTACATTCGACATTTGTTACATTCGACATTTTTTACATTCTACATTTGTTACATTCGACATTTGTTACATTCGACATTTGTTACATTCGACATTTGTTACATTCGATATTTGTTACATTCGAAATTTGTTACATAAGGTATGACTCATACCGTATGAGTCATACCAATTTGTTTTTTTTAGGAACGCATCTTTCGGGGAAAAGTTCTTCGAAAAGTTTTTGTCATGTTTTTTTCTTCTGAACGGAGTTTTTCACACGTTTTTCAAAGAAAACCTTTTTCGTGGAAGTTTTCTTCATAAAACGTTTTGATTGGAAGACCGCGTCCTACATGAAAAGGGTATGAGACATACCGTATGACTTACCATTTGTTCAAACTCGTACCCAAAGCTGTTTCTCCACCGGACTTCGTCCATTGTTGTTGTAAGGGCCGTAACAGAGTTTGCTTTTGAGGCCGACATTTTGCTAGAAAAGGATTCAAAATAATAATAAGGTATTTGGAAATTATTGAATTTAATAGTTTAATACCGAAATTAATCAAATTGTATCCTGAATCCATAAGCCGCACAAACTAGTAAGATATTTAAAAACATTTAAAAAATCTTAAGGATTTATTATTTAGTATTTTTAAACGAACAGTGACGCGAATTGAGAGCCACATAAAAATGATTTTAGTACTATTTTAGATGATTGAATGGTTAATTCTTCAAAATTAGTGTTTTAAAGTGATAAAAAACGGCTCTTCACATAGCCATTGGTGAGAAATAAGATTTGGAATTTAAATTTGTTAAACAGGTTATCCTGTGTAATTAAATAATAATAATAATAAACAATATTCATTTTCAAAAAAAAAACATATTCATTTTAAGAATGTAAGGTTTACTACTTTGAGACCTAAAAATAAGCCATAACCACCAAAAAATTTTCGAAAAAAAAAGTAATTTGACCAATAACGGCCCGTTTTAGGCCTTAAATCAAATTTATCACGTGACAGGGTAAACTTGAGCCAAAACTGGATTAACCCACTATAATCCACTTTTTAATTTTACATCGAATGACCCAATTACTTTTTTTTCGAAAAAAATTTGGTGGTTATGGCTTATTTTTTGTTCTTAGAATCGATAAAAATTTTGTTCTCAATTGCGAAAATTGACAGTTTTGAAATGTAAAATTGCCTGGAGACATCAAAACTGCCAATTCCAGCAATTGAAAACATTTTTTCATGGATTAATATCGATAATATAATAGAAATATTAACCGAAAATATATTAATTATTAATCTAATTTCTATAAATATATTCGAAACTACGGTGTTAGGTAATAATTTTTTAAAATGAACGTAACCATTTCGTTTTTTCTTTTATACTCATTTTCGTTAGCACTGACTTTCAACGATATTTCTTCAATTTTCTTTGATACAAAATCGATGTTGGGAAACACAAAAACGCAAGAGGAAGTAGAGAGTCAAATTGCGAAAGATTTTTGGCAAAATGTTGGCTGCAGATTTTTATTTCAAATACCCGAAACGTGTTCAAAATCACGAGATCTGTTGCGACTTTTTTTCTAATTTTAAAATTATTAATGTGAAATATATTATTGTGAATTCTTGAAAATATATTTGGATACACTTTTGGTAGTTTTAATAAAGACGTGATACGTCTTAGACGGAAAATCAAATAAAATTCGCGTGAGATACGTTCCGGAAGGAAAATCTCGCGCGCATTTTGTTTTTGCGCGCGAGATTTATCGTTCCAAACGTATCTCGCACGCAAATTTATGCGTGTCCACCAGGTCTTAGGTGAGGAATTTTTTATTTCGTCGTTAGTCACTTGTTGGCTTTATGAATTTAATTAATTCCAGTTTACTCTGAATCCATGCCAAGATTATTTTTTCCATTTTTTAGTTTAGTTTTATACCGAGATTTCTTAACATAATATAACTCAAGTTAACTTCAAATACTTTCACTCTTGCTCTGGTGACAATTTGTTGAATTTTGAATACAGCTATGCGGTTTTAGTGTAAACAACTAATTTGTTACGCTAAATGTATGCCAAACGTTGGTTAGGCGACGTTTTTTTTTCTTGAATTGCTGCCAAGAATATTTATTGAAGAAATTTTCTACACGTCAAAGTTTTGGTTAACTCGCAAACATCGAGCCATTGAAAATTATTTCACCGTTCTAGTTTGTATTTATATCATATACACAGGGTAACCCATTAACCGGCACCCCACAGACACAAAAAACGGTTTTGAAAAATAAGTAACAAAAGGTGTTACTTATTTTACTCCCACATTTTAATAGGATTACTTACTCTTTGTTCATTTTCATTTTCATATTATTATAAAAAACAAAATAAATAAGGGCGTCAAAAATGCTGAAGCGGACTCAGCGGGCTAGTTCACAGTGGGCTAGTTTAACCAGTTTCCAACCAGTATTGGTACCAGAGATTTTTCCACTTTAACTCCCAGGGGGAAGTGCGTGTAAATAGACACGCAACGTGTTTTTTCGTCGATTTAAGGCATATGGAGGCCCCGTAGGGCAAAACGGGTATTGGTGACCCCCCTCAACTTTTCGAGAAAATTCGATTGACGGTGTTTTTTGCGTAGGTTGGAGATTTCAAACCTCCCGTAGAGAGCGGCCATGGTGGCCCAAATCAATTTCTGATTAGTCAGAGCGACGTAGTTTGACAAGCTCTACAACTTGGCTTTACCATTTTTTTTGAATTAAGAGTTAAGCAAGTTTTTAAATCTCTGGCGCCAAACTAACAGTATTTTTATTATATTTTTGGCGTGGTTGGAGCCCAAGAGTTGAATTCTGCTTTTCATCAAAAAATTCTAACACCGCAAAGCAGTCCCAAATCTCCCAATAAGTGTTTAAGAGTTAAAGAGTCTTCACTTGACATGTTTCGTCATGAGTGAATGGTGCTTGAAAAATTAGTCATTTAGAAACGGTCCCGTTGACGCAGCGAACCTGGCCAATCAGCGGCGTGCTTCATTCAACTTTTGCCAGTATTAATGTAGGCGGCACCTCACGCCATTTTTACCATGGCGCCATATTAGATTTTGTAGTAAGACTTATAAAACACCCCGTCATACTAGATTTTTAGTCTAAAAGCATCGTTAAAAAAAAAGAATAAAAAAAGTCGAAATTTACTTTAACAAATACAAGTTCGGTAACACATTGAGAGTCGCCAAGAGAAAATAAAAACAAAAATGATTTTGGAAACACTGTCGATTTCGTTGTCGAATCTGTTGAATCTGATTTTTGGCTGCGTTAGTCGGAAAAAGTCACGTTATGCACAAGTGTAGATGGTTGAACTACGGCTGATAATGCGAGACACGGTAAAATGCGAGAATAACATGTTTTGAATGCGATTGGCCTGTAACACTGGTCTATCGTGCTTGGGCGACATTCAGATGATTCAACTATGGGAACCAAGTGATCTAAAAAGTGTACACCGTCTGTACTCATTACATTAGAAGATAAAAATTTGATTTAACTCGCAGGGGGAAGTGTGTGCATATATGCACACGACTTGGTTTTTCGTCGATTTAAGGCACAAGGAGGCCCCGTAGGGAGAATTGGTATTGCTGAACCCCTCAACTTTTCGAGAAAATTCCATTGGCGGTATGTTTTTTGCGTAGGTTGGATATTTCAAACACCTCTCTAGGGGGCCCTGGTGGCCCAAATCAGTTTCTTGAATCAAGAAAAGAATCTTGATAGTCAGATCGACGTAGTTTGACAAGCTCTACAACTTGGCTTTACCAGTTTTCCTAGAATTTAATTCACACACTAATAGTGTGATTTTTTAGTGTGTACATACGTGCAGACAATGTCCCCCTACGGGTTATCAGAAAGTCCTATCCCCTGAAAGTTAAGGGTATCTTTATATTTGAATACAAAAATAACCACTTATTTTCTGTGACAAAACTAATTTTGGAAAAATAAATCTTCGAAAATATATCTTGTTATCATTTTCCTTGTTACGCATCAGTTATTACACGTTAACAAATTTTTGAGAGACACCCTCTTCGACGATTTGCACATGATGTGCCCTCCCGCGGCCACCGACTGGAGTAAAAATATTTGTAACTCAGAAGTCCATACTGTATACACAGGATGCACCGTTAACCGGCCACTAAAATTTTTCAAAAACTGGGCGGTTAGCGGCTCAGTGCGTAGTCGTTAAATAATGTTATCTGGCCCAAAAGTGGTCCAAATTTCAATGAATTTCTTTGTTTTTGATCTGACTAGCGAGAATTAAGCTGGTACATAATTTTAATAAATCACAAGATGTGTCCAAGACCTTTTTCATGCTGTAAATTATTTTAATATGTTACTGAATATCTCACAATAAATCACACAAGGTTTGGGGTTGGCCAAATTATTAGATAATTTTATTTTAAGGACCAGAACTTTGGGTCCTACAGAAAAGTTGAATGATGAAAAAATTTATGCATCATCGCCTTCTT